>CM067374.1:33124131-33426631 GCA_034401795.1 Chaetoderma sp. LZ-2023a | reverse complement strand
CCCTTCCATGAGTTCTGCATTTCACTGTTCCATTGCTGCCTAAATTGGTCTTTTAGTACTCGGTGTATTTTATTTGATTCTAATTTATCGTTGTGTGCAGTTTGTGCAATCCAGAGATAACTATTTCCTGTTGAGTCTAAGATATTTCTAACATTTTCCAGCCATTTATACCGTGTTTTATTTTTGGTGTAGTTAGTTAACATGTATTTGTGAATTAGTGCATATATTTTATTTTGTTTTCCTGTGACAATTTTTAACCAATAGGTTATTATGCGGTATTTAATTTCAAGTTTAATTGGCATTTCCCGTTTCCCCATATATCATGTATTTAGGTGTGGAGCGTTTGACTTTTAGTACATTTCGTAAAAAATCAAGTTGAACTTTTTCAAGTTGGCCGCCATTTTCTATACTGATAATTTCACACCCGTGTATTAGTACTGGTTCCACCAGCTGGTGGAATAATTTTAGTTGGCAATCAATAGGTAGATCAAGTTTGCGTGAATTTCTTAATAGTGCGTATGAAGCTTTGCATGCTTGCTCAGATATATGTTTTTGGGCTTTTAATAATCTGCCATTTTGAGAAAGTAAGATTCCTAGATATTTAGATTCATCGCAGATATCTATTTCTTTATTATGCAGGTAGAATTTAAGCTTATTATAATATCGTTTTGAGGCACCGAATATCATAATTTTGGTTTTATCTATATTTATTTTTAGTTTTTATTCGTCTGTATATGCTCCAAAGGTAGTAAGTAATTTCTCGAATTTCGTCTTTTCATCTACAATAAGGATTGTCTCATCAGCGTACAAATGCACTAAGAGTTTAATGAGAACTATAAGGTCTAAATCGTCATACTGGAGTTCGACTTGTTTGCAGTTGTTTTCTACAAGAAATTCTTCTAGCTCATTTAAGTAAATTGAAAATAGGAGAGGAGATAAATTTTCACCTTGTCTTACTCCCCAATCACAGCCGAGAGCAGGTGAGAATTCATTATTTACTTTTAGTTGAGATTTTATGTTACTATACATACTATGTATAACCTTAAATATGTTACCCCCTATGTTGTGTTTAAGTAATTTTTTGGCCAAAGTCCGTCTCTCCAGACTGTGTCAAACGCCTTTGCGAAGTCAATAAAGGCACAAAATATTCGTTTTCGTTTTCTTTTAAGGATTTCTATTAGGGATGTCAAGGTGAATATGTGATACATCGTCGAATAGTCTTCCCTGAAACCCGCTTGATTTTCAGCGAGGGGTGTGTGTTCTTCCATAAAGTCGTTTATTCTGCAGCAAATAACAGAGGTAAATAATTTACCTAGACAGCGTAGGAGCGTTATTGGTCTATAATTTTGGGGTTCCTTTGGGTTGCCTCTTTGTTTATAGATTGGTATGATACTTCCATGGGTCCATGTCTCTGTTATCTCGCCACTATCCAAGACTAAATTAAAAATATATTTGTACAGCTTTATCATTATTTGTTCTGTAGCTTTGATATATTTGTTGGTTAAATCCATCTATATCCGCTAATTTGTTAGATTTTAGGCGTTTAATCACTTTGTTAATTTCTGTTTCGGTTATGGGGGCATTTAATTCCCGGTTTTCCATATCTGTATCTTGTGCCATAAGGTCGGGGGTGGGTTCGGCTTCGTTTACTATTTCACTTTCGTTAATATCGTTGAAATACTCATAGAGATCTGCGAGTTTTGCTGTACATAAATCTTCTTTTTTAGCCTAATTAGATTCCAGTATGCTTTGGGGTCTTTCGACCGCATTTCCCTTACTTTATTTCTTGATTTAGATTTGTACTCTGAGATACATTTAGACATTATTTTTTATAGTCTACTAGCATTGATCATAGTATCTTTGTTGTTATCAGTTTGATTTATTTGGTATGTCTTTCCAGCATTAGTATATTTCTTCCTCGCGCGGTGACATTCAGGATTAAACCATGCCTTGTCGGACTTCTTCCTTTCAGTCTTAAACTTTACCACCGTACCAAAACTTTGGATTGCTGCGTGTTTAAATATTTTGGCCATATTGTCGGTAATTTCATTAATTGTTAGTTGGCTATGATTGTTTCCCTCTATACTAATCATAACTTGAGTAAACAGTGGATGCTCCGTTACATTTTTAAAGAAATCCTCACGTTTTTCATTATTCCACTTTCTTGGTTTAGCGGGTTCTGTTCTGGATTGTTTACCATATTGTTGCTTTGGTTTATTTAATCCTACAGCTGAGTCTGTTTTCAGTGTAACTGTAAGAACACAATAGATATATGATATCAAGGGACAGTAATCCAGGACATCAAATTCTGTAATTATTTTAGAGAATGGATACGAGGCTATAGCGTAATCGACAACTGTTTTGTGTTTATAGTTAGTTACACGTCCTATGTTTTTATCGCTACATGTTCTACCATTTAGAATATACATTTTCCTATATTTACATAATTCTAAGAATTTATGCCTATGGTGGTCTACTCTGTCTTTGTCCGGTAATGCTCTATTTGATATATTCAGCTGTGTTTCATCAATTTCTCGTATATCAACACCTGCTAAATTTAGCAAATTTGTATCATCTACGATAAAATCAGGTGTGTGTGCTGTTTTTGCATTAAAGTCACCAATAACAATTACGTGGTCTGTTTTGGACGTAGCATATGATATGTCATTTCCTACTTCATCAAAAGCATCGTCAGAAACATACCTTGAATTTATAGGTGGAATATATACACATCCAAGCATGGTGTCTTTGTCAAATTTATTAAGATTTGCGGAGAGTGTAAGCCACAAAACGAATTTGCTTTCTGTTTTCAATTCAGATACATTGTTTATTATTGTGTCTCTGACCAAAAATCAGATGCCGCCAGATTTACATAATGCATTTGATATATTCTTTAGTATTGTACTGTAGATGGCTATGTCTACAGAGTCATAATCATCCAATTTCGTTTCAGCTACACCTAGTATATGATATTTTCGTGTGAGAGAGCTCATTTCAGGGTAATTTAGCTTTAATTTCAAGCCACACACATTTATGAAACCAATTTTGATGCCGTGTAGTGTATTTCTTCCGTCTTCGACTGTTATTATTGTCAATGATGTTGGCATTGGTAGTGTTGCTGGTTTTGTTATTGCAGTTGGTGGTGTTATTGGTGGTTGTGCTATGAGCAGTAGTGGTGTCGATAGCGGGGGTGATAGTTGCGTTATTGAGCCTTTTTATGTTACCAATCCTGCTATAACTATTGCTGCAACGATTCTTATTTTCATCATCGTCATCGTCGTAGTCATCGTCATCATCGCCGCCGCCGCCGCCACCACTGCCTCCGCCATCGTCGTCATTCTTTTAATCATTGTTTTCCTCGTCGCCGTCGCTATTGTGGTTATTATCATTATCATCATTTTTACTATCTTCTTCCCTGCTATCAGTATTGTTATTTGCAGTGGTGTTTATATTAATATCACTACTACTATTAACACTAGCGTCGCTTTCGTCATTAGCATTATTATCAACAGTAACATAGCTATAGTATTATTGGGTGAGTTTTTGAAGGAGTTTGGAACTGCGCCAAGTCAAATTAGTAACAAACTATTCAACATCTAGCGTGTATGGAATGGTTGATTTAAATTATGATTCCGCAGCCTCTTCCATAGTCCCGACCCGGTGAGACCATAGTAGGATCTGCCTGGTAATACAGGTTCAGAGTCAACGTCATCACCATCATTGGAGATTCGCGAGTGACCGACACAGGCATGATCGGCGAGAAGTGGGGGTACATATACTGTGTACCGTGGGGCGGTGTCACCACCCCCCCCCCCACCAACCGAAACCAGGGAGAGTTCCCCACGAAACCCCGAAGATGCCATCACAAAGTCACGACCACGGATATCTTCAGGACACAACCATTTGGCCTTTTCCGACGCATCATCAGCATCACCAACACCATCACCGACACCCACATGGCTCGACAATGCAGCACCATTACAGTCACTATGGGTCCACAACTTGCATCGCACCGACTCTAACTCCAGGTGAGCCCTCACGCATACACTACGTGGCCTCAAAGGGGCATCAATGATGAGGATTTCGCAGTTCTCACCCTCAAGCCCGATGATTCACAGACACCACCCGCACCACTGTCGCTAGATATTGAAATTATATCTATTCCACTACACTCATCACTGTCGATAGATATTGAAAGTATACACCTGTGCAAAAGTTAAGCACCAGCAAAAACAATAGAACGTAGAAACATGATGGTACAACTAGGCTGCCATACTTTTTGTCCCCGCGTTAGCTGACATAATTCCAAGTACGAAATGCACATGCATGCATGACTTCACGCCGCTTGATGTCCGTGCGTGGCGGGAAACAGCACACGTGTTCAGTTATGTAAAAGTCCAGTTTGAGGTGTAGAACATTACATACAGATTTAGGCGACAAGATTAGGAATTTTGTGTTCATGACCGTGGTTTATTTGTACAGAGAGAATTAGCTCTTGATTGTGAACCGCTATGGCAAGACGAAGGTTAAGTGATCGTGTGAAATGGCAAATCATAGGCATGCATACCACTGGTATGTCATGCAGAGAGATTGGCAGACAGCTGAACATTAACCATACTGTAATCAGTCGTTTGATTGCAAAACATGGGCAAACTAACGAGGTGAAGGACAGGCCTAGATCTGGAAGACCGAAGAAGACTACTGCCTGTGATGATCGAGCCCTAGTACGCCTTGTTAGGAGATCTCCATTCACCAACAGCAGAGTGCTCAGCCAGCAATGGGAAACGCGCAATAGAGTGTCAATGTCTACCGTCAAAAGGAGACTGTATGCTGCTGGCATGAAAGCTAGGAGACCTGTCAGACGTCCTCTCCTCACTGCACACCACAAAGAGGAGCGTCTGAGGTGGTGCAACGAAAGAAGACACTGGAACATGAGATCCTGGAGACGGGTACACTGGTCCGATGAAAGTCGGTTCCTGCTTCATGCCACAGATGGTCGAACTCGTGTATGGAGGTCCAGACGCATGGCGTACGACCAACGTAACATCATGGAAGAAGTTCCATTTGGTGGCAGTTCCGTTATGATATGGGGGTGCATCTCATTTGATTGTAAGCTGGATCTGCTGACTGTACCTGGAACAATAAATGGACAAAGATATCAAGATTCCATACTGGATAGAGTTGTGGTCCCTCATTTTGTAAATCATGCACCTGGAACCCACCCTATATTCATGGATGACAACGCCCGACCACATCATGCTAGAGCTGTGCATGAATACCTCCGCCAGAATGCCATCGAAACCCTACCATGGCCAGCAAGGAGCCCTGACATGAACCCTATTGAGCATATCTGGGACATTCTGGGAAACATGGTGAGAAGGAGGGATCCTCCTGTGCAGAACCTACAGGAATTAACAGACGCACTCCATCTTGAATGGCAACGAATACCACAATGGCGTATCAGTCGGTTGGTGACCAGCATGAGACGTCATGTCCAGGCCGTCATCCAGGCACAAGGTGGATATACCCGGTATTAATAATGACAGTCTCAAACTCGTGCACAGATGTTAAACTTCGTTTTCAGACACCATTAATGACAATCTAGCCACGTGTGTCAACTGTAGGGCAATAGTTGTCAGTTGTGTCAACGTAACCATATTCAGGCCTCGTTTTCAAGTTCCAACAAAAACATACAGTGTTTCCCCACCATCATAATCAGCATTCCTCTAGTTGCATTATTACCTCTTGCACTAAGATGGATGGGTACATAAATGTTTATGCTATTGCTTTCTTCATAGCACATGAATAGACCCTCGCATGTGCATAAAAATAGGGTGGTGCTTAACTTTTGCACAGGTGTATATATCCATCTCGATTAATTTTTGATGCCAAGAAAATCACAAAATTAAAAAAAAAATTGAAAGCGGTACGGCGCGACTAGCTAGCATTTTGTGTGTGCGAGAACAGATATGACGCAATGTAGGACATGGCTCTTACGCACGAACTATTTTCAATGCTACTAATCAACCAATCAGCGAACGCGATTAAAAAAAAGAAAGACGTGACCCAGGGGAACCGGGTGGTGCCGATTCACATATGATAAATAATACACTTAGTTATAATTGGCAACCCGTCATCTTGGCATGAGGTTCTGACGATTTGTCTATATTTTTGATATTAGTTACATATGGCTATTACAAAAACTCGTGATATGGTACAAATTTTAATTAAATTCCGGCGGCTTATCTTGAAAATAATTTGACTGAACGATGTTACTGCCCATGGTAACAATGACTTTCAGAAGAATATAGACCGACATCTGTTGGGGAGTGCAAGAGTGTATCTTAATCCGGCATCAGTCGCAATCCGGGAAAACCAGGATTAAATAAGCGATGTACTTTGAGAGAGTTGGGGGCCATCTGCAGCGCATGGGAAGCCATGTTTGTTGAGCGTTACCTCGACAATTAGACGACTACCCGCAAAGAATTATGCCAGACATATGCTTTTAACCATTTGACATACCGGCTACCCAAACAGGGTGTCTACAGAGTTGTTGAGAGATTCATTTGCGGTGGATGAAAAGACTATTTTTGAAAGGCTACTACTGGAATGGCTGGCTCGACAACCCCGCCAGTCAATGCCATCGTACATTTTTTTGAGCAGTGACGAGTGATTTGTTCAGATATAATGGGTGTGACGTATGGCTGCTAGCCGTTCGCATCTCCCAAACACCCATTTACTACCAAAATTTAATTCTCCAGCATATCTGCATGTATATCCAACATAAAGTAAACTTTTGAAAATAGTTTGATTGGAATACTACCTCGGGAGTAGCTCATCATATACAAGCCATCACAGTTTCAAAATTTTGTTGACAGCACAATGGAGGATGCAACTCCTGTAAAGGACCCGCCTTTAATCGGTAGAGAACATTGCTAACATTTTTTTACTACACATACCGTTTTTGATCGACAACTAAAAGCGCATCTTCCAAACACGGGTTTACTACTGAAATTTAATCCTCCAGCATATCTGCACCTACATTCAACATAAAGTAAAATTTTGAAAATAGTTTGACTGGAATACTACCTCAGGAGGAGCTCATCATATACAAGCCATCACAGTTTCAAAATTTTGTTGACAGCACAACTGAGGATGCAGCACCCTGTAAAGGCTCATTACAGCAATCTGTCAAGTAGTGGTGATAGACCCCGGCCTTTAATCAGTAGAGACCATTGCTAACGTTTTTTACGACACATAACGTTTTTGATTGACAACTAAAAGCTTTCTTCATAAAAAGCAGTGGTGACGATGGACCACACTATTGATAGGTGGAGAGACCACGTGGGCTCCTGACTGACTGACGTATTAGGCCACGCCCACTGCCCCCACCTCGTATAGCCTTATAAGGGCAGCACCCTTCATCATAAGACTGTCATGGGGGCAGTGGGCGTGGCCTAATACATCAGTCAGGAGCCCACGTGGTCCCTCTCCACCTATCAAACGCGTGGTCTATCACCACTACACTCTACTAACGATCTCTACCTAATGCATAAATGCCATACCAGGCAAGAGGGTAGAGTCACCTATAACCTACACAAGCTTATCAGCGACATGGACACTCAAATGTCGTTCAAAGAGGCCCTCAGGGAGCAGATAGCTAACATCGACATCAGCTCCAATCCAAACGAAGCCCTAACCAAAATACTGAAATCCATGGCATCATCAGCTACCAGCACCATAGGTGTTCTTAAAAAACAACCAAACTAGGTATACTAACGCCCCTCTATTAATAAAACTGTCAGCAGAGCAGAAAGCATTACGGCTGCACATCTATCAAAGTGGCCAAAGTGAAGACCGCACCAAACTACGCCGGGAATGCAATAACATTCTGCGCCACATTGGCGAACACTTGCTATTCAACAAGCAGACTCCCTAGCTGATGAAATCACTGCCACGGATGATTGTTACAACATGTTTTGGGCAGTCCGAGCCCTGAGAGTTACTGATTACACACCACCACTCACCGTACACAACTCTGAAGGACACTTTATCGGGACTGGCCGGGGAAAAGCTGACATGATTCTAGAATGGTTCAAGGAACAGTTTACTGACCACGACGATGAGCCCTTGAGCAATGAACTATTCAAATGTGCAAGTGACATTATCTCAAAACCGATCACGCACCTAATCAAGTAAGCTTTTATGCACCACCTCCCCATCCACACTGTAGGCCAAGGCACCCTTATCGTGCTACTCAAGCCCAAGAAGCCACCTGCCGCCCCCCTCCCCACGCACGCACGCACGCACGCACGCACGCACGCACGCACGCACGCACGCACACAACAAACATTGATGCAGTTGTACAGACATTGTACAACGCATACTTGTGTCAGTAGTTATGTCCAACCACCGTGATTTCCACAAAATGGGTACTGACATGTCACGAGCCTTCGACACAATTAAACGCTCAAAGATCCTAGATTTACTATGCCAGGCCAGTTGCAAATGAAGATGAGCTACGACTAGTCAGGCCACTGGTTGCAGACACCAAGCTGAGGGTGTGAGTCAAGTCAGTGAAGTATGTAGAGTTTGCGACATCAATCAACTCCTCACAGGGAGATGGTCTATCCCCTGTGCTTTTCACCTGTTACCTTGCTGCTGCAGTGAAATCCATGCAGGAAAATTCCACAAGACCCAACGCCCCAGTGTCAATACTGGGTATGCTGCTGGAGATGGAATACTTCATAGATGCGGAAAAAGTAACCCCTTGACGGACTTCTCCAATAGCTGCAAGCAAACTAAAAACTGAGAATCTCTATGAATGAATATAAAACAGAATTCATCCACATTATATACATTTCTACAAAGCATGAAACTAAAGAAAATGATGATCCACTTCGTGGTGGCGAACCATGGAGGAAAAGTAACATCCTGGGCTCACTTCTTTGCAGTACAGCTGACACTTCTGCACACTGTGTCATGGGACCATAGATTTCCAGATTTCCAGTTCTTTGGAAGCTATGGATTCGTAGATCAAAGATGTACTTGGTAAAAAGACTACGTTTATACATGCAACCTGCATATCCCCGATGCTGCGTAACTGTAACAGCTACACAGCTCCATAGGCAGCTCTAGACAAACTCGATGCCTGCCACCTCAACCACCCAATCACCATCACTGGACACTGATGGCCAGACAGCATAATTTCCAATGATGCACTATACAAGATGCGTAATATATCCCTGCTGTCTGTCAAAGTGGCCCAGCAAAGATGGTCCATGTTTGACCATGTGCTAAGGATGCCAGAAGACAAACCAGCACAGAGAGCCATGGAATTCGCCTTACTCTGGACCAACAAATACAAAGCCAGAGGCCGTCACTGCATAAATCTGCTAAGTGTACTACGAGGTGACCTAAAAAAAGCAGGACTCGGTACACTCAAGTCAAGAATGGACCTGAGGAAGCTATGGATTTCGGCTGAGGACAAGACATAATGGGCAAAAGCAAAGAAGGACTGATTGGAGCTGCAGGGTGTCTCTACTACTACAACTGGAGAATACAGTAATCATACATATGTCTGGATGATGTTGGGCATGAACAGTTTTACTGGCAGTCCATGCTTCCAAATTCCACAATATGCGTTCTCCTAATCAATCAGGATGATAATGCTTTTTTGTCTTGGAATGCATCTACTGACATTTGACATCTACTACTATCAGAGCACATTCACTAGTGTCCGCCAATTTAATGTGCTTCAGTATTGTGATTTCTGTAAGATACACAGACACTACATAAGATTAGACAAACTTCTTAATGCTCTTGCGAAAGAGGCATTGGAATTAAGGAGCTTTCCAATGGTTTCCAATGACAGTCATGGCAGAGACACGAACTCTAGTTGGCTGTTGTATAGGATCAGCTCGCTACAATCACACATACCATATCTGCTTCTTGTGCGATGAAGGGAATTTTGTATTAATTTTGTACATACAGAGAATTGTGTCAAGCTAATTCATATAAACGTCTAAGTTATCTTGGATTGATTCTGATCACAGGGAATTAAACCTTTATGCTCAGCTCATCATCATGTATAACAACTGTTCTCTTGCTTTCCGTTAGTTTGCTTTCCATTAGTGGTTGCCTATATTAGTAAATTCGTCCTTGTTTTTGGCAAAATGTGCCTAAATGTTTTTTAAATGCTTTCACTGATGGTGCTGAAATAACTAATTCAGGAAATCAATTCCACAACTTAGACTAGAGAAACATTATTTCTAAGATGCGTTCTACACCTCTTGTGATAGATCTTAAGAGTGCGAGCATGGAAAGTTGATTTTTATTGCATGACGAGTAATGATTTAAGTCCTGGATCAGACAGACCAGGCAACATCTATGATGATGAGAGCAGGATTTTATGAACTAGGCCTTCCTCCTCCACTGCCATATAAGTTATACACAACATATGTCTTACCATTTTATGTGCACGGCTTAGAGTTAGTATACATAAATCATAATGAATTAAAAGCCCTGGAGCCATTCCACCAACTCACATTGCAATATATCCATCACCTACCTAAGTCAGATGCACGATTGATGATATACCTTCTCGGTGCCAGATCCTTCAAGGCTGATATCGACGCATGGTGCCTCACACTGTTTGCTGCAATTGCCTGCACAAAAGGTTCTGCCATCGAAAACCTAGCCAATAGACAGCTAATAGTCAATCGTTGAGCGGAAAAGAGTTGGTTCTGCATGGTTGCAATGTCGTTTGAAAAATATTATCTTGGCTACCCATTATAGTTTTTGGAGAGTCTTATAGACAGAGCAGCTTAGCCACACAAGTTTGTTCACGTATGAACTACTTTTGTACCAAGACATTACAGGAAGAGATACACACCAAATTCTCTCAGAACCATCTGAATGTGGCCAACTGCAAGATTGGAGTAATGTGCATAATATGGACCATAACAGCCAATATATGAGATATTCAGACATGAAAAGACACACTTAATATTTACGTGACGCAAAACAAACAAACTTTAAATGTAAACAGTAATTAAGTGTTATCAATATATAATGGTTACAGTCATATGAGGACTATGTACAATTCACTGTTAGTGTAGGACATTAGCTGTGGTGAGCTAGGGGTTAAAAGAGATCACGCTTATTCAAGGAAAGATTTGGCTTTTGCAATGTGTTAGCCAAGATATTAGCCAAATACCACTTTCGCCAGCCAAATATCAAATATGTGTTAGCCAAGATATTAGCCAAATACCACTTTCGCTAGCCAAATATCATTTTTTTACGTCAATGTTTGCAGTCAGTCATCATCAGTTAATACCATCAATTCTACAGACCAGATGGAATGGGCTTTATTATCTTGGAAATGTGCTGAACATTTAGAAACCAATTTCACTGGAAGCTGTTGTTGCCCATGGCCACATTATAGGAAAGATTGACAGTTTCACCGGAGCTTACCAGAACAGCTTTAACCGAGAACGCTGTTATGCAGATATTAAACATGGCACAGCGAATACTTGTGTTAGTAGTCATGTCCAAGGTCCAAGACATTCACATGATGGACATCTGGACCAACAAATCTGTACTTGATACGATTAAAGAAAAACGTAAAGCTTTTAAGAAATTCAAGAAGACTAAATGTACTAACGATTACAACAATTACAAGCATGCGAGAAACTTAGCCAATGCAAAAATTAAAGGAGCAGAAAGGGATTTCGAACATAAAATAACTACAGAGAGTAGTACAAACCCAAAAGCATTCTGGAATTACGCGAAGAGCAAAACACAATTAAAAGACAACATTGCCAACTTGAAGGATCCAAACAGTGGAAATATTGCAACAACAGATACAGAGAAATCACGAATACGTAATACATTTTTTTCAGTTGTTTTTACCATCGAAAACCTTAACGAAATCCCAGAACTTTCTCAAAGAAATGGTGGAAATTTTCTAGCCAACATCGTAATAACTCCAGTTGCTGTAGAAAATAGACTGAATCAACTTAATCCAAACAAAAGTAAAGGGCCGGACACGATACCACCAATAATTCTAAAGAGACAGCCACAGAAAACACCACACCAATATGAACCTTGTTCAACAAGTTGCTAGACGAGGGAACATTAGCAAGTATATGGAAAACTGTGGATGTGACATGTATCTACAAAAAAGGCCCGAAAAATGATCCTGGAAACTACAGGCCTGTTGGTCTCACGTGTATACTGTGCAAAGTATTGGAATCATTTGTCCGGGATGCAATAATGGAGTACGTTGGACAAAACCATCTTCTATCTGAATGCCAGCATGGTTTTAGGTCCAGAAGATCGTGTGAGACACAGTTATTAGAATATCTAGAATTCCTAACCCGAACCTTAGATTCCCATCAGCCAATTGACGTAATCTACCTAGATTTCAAAAAAGCATTTGACACGGTACCGCATGTAAGACTACTAAACAAACTGCAGGCGTACGGAATGGGTAGCCACATAATAAACTGGATTCGTGATTTCCTCACCAACAGAAAGCAAAGAGTGCAACTGGGATCAACTAAATCTGATTACAAGGATGTAACTAGTGGGGTGCCACAGGGCAGTGTCTTGGGTCCGGTACTTTTTGTTCTCTTTATAAATGACCTGCCAGATGTTATCGATTGTATCTGCAAAATCTTTGCTGATGACACAAAGTTAATTGGGAATCCTGAAATAACAGACATACAGAAAAACATCGATCGGACATGCCAGTGGTCACTTGATTGGCAGCTTAGATTCAATTCGACAAAAATCCATGTTCTCCATCTGGGCAAAAATAACCCACAAATACAGGACAACATGACAGATACTCCAATTGCCCAACCAATAACCAAAACGGAGTGTGAAAAAGATCTGGGAATCCACATCGACAACAAATTAAGCTTTGACTACCACATAAACACCATCGTCAATAAGGCAAACAGCATACTAGGAGTTATGAAAAGAACATTTACCTATCTGGACTCCACAATATTGATATTGCTATACAAGACCCTAGTCAGACCTATACTGGAATACTGCAACACAGTGTGGGCACCCCACCTTCTGAAACAGTCACAGAGACTAGAGAGGGTACAACGACGAGCAACCAAGTTGATCCCTGGCATACATCACCTCAGTTATAAAGGGAGGCTTAGAGCATTGAATTTGTTCTCTCTGAAGTACCGCAGGACACGTGGAGACCTGATTGAGGTGTACAAAGTGACGAGAAACATCTACAATGTTGATCCATCCAATCTCTTCAGTGAACCCTCCACAAGCATCATCCGTGGTCATAGCTTCAAACTAGGAATTCAAAGCTGCAACACTAACTTAAGAATGTACTTCTTTACAAAACGTACCCAACCAATCTGGAATAACCTACCTGCACACATCGTGGAAGCTAAGAATTTAGACGAATTCAAGGCAAAACTGGACTCATATATGACAAACTCGACATATCTCTTCGACTAATATTTCGAATGTGATATAGCATGTAGACATGATACCAAAAATGATTCACAACTAGTTTCTCCGCATACAGTCAATATACAGGATATCAAATACAGAAATTTCTTATGTAAATTGGAAGCGCAAGCTGGATTTAAAGTGCAGGCGGCACACTGAAGCTAACACTTAAACCAGTGCCTAGCAGCTGTAGGCGGCACTCCACAGCTGCTGGCTGTTGGGCACGCGCATCCTATAAAGCAGCGTTTAAAGCCACGTCCAGCAGCTGTAGGCAGCACACCGCAGCTGGCGGCTGCTGGACATGTATATTCCATAGTAACACCTAGCAAATATTAAGATATGTACAATATCTATGACTAATAAATAATAGCATGTAACAATATCATATCCTCTCTCTTCCATATTCGCTAATTATAAGTTCTTAAGAAATCGACAGGACTAGACGAAAAGCCTACGGCTTAAGTCCTGAGAAAATGATGATGATGATGATGATGATGATGATGATGATGATGATGACATTCGACATGCTACAGGACTTTGACACTGTCAAATGATCAATGATCCTGCAACACAGACTGCTATTGGGAAATACCAACTTGTTCACACCCGTGAGTCATCCATGGTGATTCTCGGGTATCAGCCCTGGTCTTGGGGCTTGCAATGCCACCCCTTGATGCAAAGTTGGGACTCTCCCACAAACGTTTCTGGCCATCTCCTTGGAGACATGCAGGTCTGGCCAGACATTTCCGACATGGCAGTGTGCCTGCGATCAATGCAGCAAGAGGGCTGGTTCTTCTCCGGAAGTTGATATGCCAGTCTCATCCTAGCTGGCCATGTGCGGAAGATCAGGCTTGGGGCTGTATATTCCTCTCTCAATATGAGGTGGGGTTGGGGTGGTGGTGGGGGTGGGTGGGTGCAGTGGTGGGTGGAGTGGGCTGGGGACGCATATGCAGAGAGGGAAAATCGTGTCTTAGACATTCTCGCTGTTGTTTGGACATTAAGTATAGCCATTCATAGGGCAGCCATAGTATAACACGAGGAGGCAGTTTACTGGTTTCGGGTTGGCTAGTCCTTCCCTTTACCCGATGACACTACCTTGCTGCTGTCCTCTCCAATGTGCGAGAGCACTCCACACGATTAAATACACACACATACACACTCATGCATGCATACACACATGCACGCGCACATGCATGCGTGCACACACACACACACACACACACACACACACACACACACACACACACACACACACACACACACACACACACACACACACACACACACACACACACACACACACACACACACACACACACACACACACACACACACACACACACACACACACACACACACACACACACACACACACACACACACACACACACACACACACACACACACACACACACACACACACACACACACACACACACACACACACACACACACACACACACACACACACACACACACACACACACACACACACACACACACACACACACACACACACACACACACACACACACACACACACACACACACACACACACACACACACACACACACACACACACACACACACACACACACACACACACACACACACACACACACACACACACACACACACACACACACACACACACACACACACACACACACACACACACACACACACACACACACACACACACACACACACACACACACACACACACACACACACACACACACACACACACACACACACACACACACACACACACACACACACACACACACACACACACACACACACACACACACACACACACACACACACACACACACACACACACACACACACACACACACACACACACACACACACACACACACACACACACACACACACACACACACACACACACACACACACACACACACACACACACACACACACACACACACACACACACACACACACACACACACACACACACACACACACACACACACACACACACACACACACACACACACACACACACACACACACACACACACACACACACACACACACACACACACACACACACACACACACACACACACACACACACACACACACACACACACACACACACACACACACACACACACACACACACACACACACACACACACACACACACACACACACACACACACACACACACACACACACACACACACACACACACACACACACACACACACACACACACACACACACACACACACACACACACACACACACACACACACACACACACACACACACACACACACACACACACACACACACACACACACACACACACACACACACACACACACACACACACACACACACACACACACACACACACACACACACACACACACACACACACACACACACACACACACACACACACACACACACACACACACACACACACACACACACACACACACACACACACACACACACACACACACACGCATGCACGATGCACACATGCATGCACACATGTGCAACTGTACTTGCATTGGAGGGGGGGGGGGGTGTTCTCCCAAAATAACACCAATACAGATTACGGGATGGCGAATGTTTTGTATTGGTCCTATGACAATCGATGACAAACGAACACAATTCGATAACAACGACCATGACCAAGACGTCCAAGGCGATCAAAACAATCAAGACGATCAATACCACAACCTATGAATATATTCATATATCATCTAATATCACAACAGACATTCGTCTGTTTATACATCTGTTCTCATTCACTCGTTCACATCCATATGTTCGTTCATCCATTTATTCAGTCATCCATTCACCCATTCATTGACTACTCATTCATTCATATTTATTAGCTACCAAAGGTTCTAACCAGGCTATTATTGTGTATATTTATATAGTTTGCCATATACCGTGTACACATATAATACTTAAATCCTAAGTATATAAAATGGTTAAACTGACCTGTAGTCTATCTAAAAAATGTGTCTTTTCAGTGCGAATAGTTACAGTGATAATGGTAACTTTGTTATTTGTGAGCTTGGTTAGTAAGTGAATAAAACTCAGTACCGAAATTCCAGTGTTCCAAGCCACGACGCTAAGAACTTAAAGTTATCTGTGATCGAAAAATTGGCATATTTAATACAATTTAATAGTTAAAAGAACAAAAGATGTGCAGTCTGCTGAAATAAAATAACAGGTTAAAATTATAGACATGTATTGATACAACCATACACAGTATTTTCTAACATAAGATAAAAAAACAATATATACAAGACTGCCTGTTACACATGCACATACGCACACATACATGCACGCATGCACACACGCACACACATGGTCACATATAGTACTTTTAACTTAAATACGGTAAAATCAAATTTAGTACCTATATCTATCCATTGCCACTAACACCCCCTCTAGTCATAGCGTAGCTAATATGAGACCATAATAAATATAGTAATATCTGCCTACATTCATGTCGTATCATGATATGTCATTGGAGTAAAAATTTGTTTTAAAATATAGTTTAAAAGTCGCAAATTTATATGAAGATGGAAACGTTCAAACCACCTGAGGCAACCTAGCCAAAAATTGGAGGAAGTGGTTGCGGCATTACAAGCTTTCTTATACTGCCGCGAAAATCGACTGTGAGAACGCTGAACGGCAAGCCGCCATCCTACTCCACTACATTGGTGCTGAGGCTCTAGAGGTATACAACACGTTTCAATGGGCTACCAGTAAGAGCAAGATTAACATTACACACATAATAGACAAGTTTGAATGATATAAATTTTGGCAGTGCACCAAAACAGACAAAACTGTAGATCAATTCGTGACTGATTTAAAAACAAAATCTAAGACCTGTGAATTTGGTGGCCAATTAAAATCTATGATCAGGGATAGTTTAGTATTCGGAATTACTGATACCAGGGTGCACGAGAGGCTCTTGATGGACATACCAGATTTGACATTACAGAAATCTATAGATGTTTGTCAAGTGGCCGAAGCCAGCAAGCAACAAATGATGGTTGTACAGCATGAAGTAAATTGGTCCATGTACCAAATCAAAGCAAGGTAAACAGACTAATGAACACACATTTGACAGTACACATTATGGATCTAACCATGGCCCAAGGAGTTGCCCGGCATTTGGAAAAATATGTCCCTTATGAAAGGGAAATAACCATTTCATTAGAATGTGTAAAGCGGATGTCATAAAGGTAAATATGGTAAATCAAAATCAGGACATAGAGTAGATTTGCACTCACTGCACACGGCGCGCGATCAAGACAGCAGCAGCAGCGACAGCAGTGATGATGACTCACATAGTAACAGAGGCATGAATGAGGTATTTATAGGCACAGTCGAAACAAGCAAATGCAACACAGATTCGTGGTTTTGTGGCCTCAAAATAAACAAGGCTAGACTCTGTTTCAACCTGGATACTGGAGCAGAAGTGAATGTTTTACCGCTTAAACAATTCAAACAATTTTCCAATCGTTCTGTGATTCAATCAACATCATGCATATTGTCATCATACGGCAACTATAAAATCGTACCAGTCGGGAAAGTGGAACTCATCTGCAAAACGAAAGATAGACAGCTGGCATTGCCATTCATAGATGCTGACGTAAACTCGCCAGCCATATTTGGATCAAATGCATTCAAAGCACTTGACCTAATTCACAAAATAAATCTGGTAGTTAAAAAACCTAGTAGCATAGTGCTCCAGGAAGAGGGGAAGTATGGTGCCCACTTGAGTCAAGATGCATAAGACAAAAGATGAGTTTGTAAATGATTATGCTGATGTGTTTTCATGTTTAGGGTGTGTTGAAGGACATTATCATATTAAACTTGACCAATCGGTGACACCAGTCATGCACCCACCCCGGAACGTGCTATATGCTCTACAAGACAAACTTAAAAAGACTTTGAACTCTCTTGAAGCATCAGGTGATATTGTTAAGGTAGAGACACCAACTGAATGAGTTAACAGCCTAGTCCTGGTAGAAGATAAAGACGGTTCCCTAAGACTCTGTTTAGACCCCAAGGATTTAAATAAAGCCATAGAGAGAGAACATTACCAGAGATACCATCATCTGAGTACATTGCATCATGGTTAAACAACAAAAGGTATTTCCATCCTTGATGAAAAAGCTGGCTATCGGCACATCCAACTAGACGAAGAAAGCTCTTTACTAATTACATTTAATACACCGTTTGCCAGATATAGATTTTCTAGAATGCCTTTTGGAATAAAATCAGCGGCTGAAGTATTTCAACAGAAAAACGAGGCTATTTTTTGTGACATTGATGGAGGCGAGGTGTTCTTCGATGACATAATAGCCGTGGGAGAGGATGCTCTGCAACATAATATCACTCTAAAAAGGTTCTAGAACGCTCTAGGCAACACAATGTTCGCTTCAATGCAGATAAATTCAAATTCCAGGTAGATGAGGTAAAATACTTAGGAAATATTGTATCAAAGGATGGCCTAAAACCAGACCCAGCTAAAGTAAATGCAATCAATTAAATGCCCAAACCATGTAATAAACAAGACTTAATGTGCCTTATTGGGATGATTAGATATCTCTCTAAGTTTATTCCAAATTCAGCTGAAGCCAGTGCTCCTTTACACTACCTGTTGCAACAAGATGTCCAGTGGACATAGCATCCAAAATATGATCAAGCACTGGAAAAGTTGAAAGACCGTTTAACTTAATCTCCTGTGCGAAAGTTTTCGACATCAGCAAACCAGTTCTCATACAGACAGATGCATCTCAACACGGCATTGGTGCATGCTTATTCCAGGATAACCACACAATAGCATATGCCTCAAGGTCTCTAAGCCAGGTGGAAATGAACTTGCAGTCATCTTTTCATGTGAACGGTTTAATCAGTACATATATGGCCAGACAGTCGAGGTTCATAGCAATCACAAGCCACTGGAGCGCATCACGTACACACCCCTTGGTAAAGCTTCACCTCATTTACAGCATGTGTTATTAAGGCTACAAAGATATACAATAAACTTAAAAAATATGTGTCTAGAAAGTTATTGCCTCAGTGGTTTTTTTAATTATTATAGTATGGCTAGCTCAGTTCAATTCAAAAGATTGTTCTTTGAAATAGATCTATCTAGTTTGTTTTTTTGAATGATTTGGTCATTGTTGCTTAATTAAGTCTCATCGAAACCGTCAGTATATCAGTGATATTAGATTAAAAACTTTAGATCTGTTTTGGGAAATGCTATGATGCGGATGAGTGTTCTCTGCATTAGCTATGGTGTGCCGCCTATGCTCATGGTCACACCCTGCTGCGCCTAGCATTTGTTTGCATATTTACTTGTGGAAGCCGTGGTTGGTCTAATTGCTGTTGTTTTCATTTTGAAAATAGATTGGAGGAATTAAAAACAACCATTGATGAAGATGTTGTTCTCCCAGAACTTAAACAATAATTAGAAATGGTTGCCCTAAAACGAAATATGAATGCCCAATGTCGGTAGCAGAATACTGGATAGTTCATGAGCATCTACATGAGAATGATGGAGTATTATTTATGGGTGAAAGGTTAGTCATACCTAATGCCATGAGAAAATAATACTTAAACTTGCACATGAAAGTCAAGAGCGCAAGAAGTAGTATTTCTGTCCAGGACTTTCTAGGGATATGGATGAACTCATTTCCAAATGTTCAACATGTGCCCAATTTCGGAGAAACAACCAAAAAGACCACCCAAACCACATCCTGTACCTGAGCGTCCATGGCAGAAACCGAGAATGGGTATTTTTACATTCAAAGGGCAATACTATCTAGTTGTGGTAGATTACTTCTCAAAGTATCCAGAAATAGGTATACTAAAGGACAAAACTGCAGCGACAGTCATAATTCAGTTGAAATCCCTTTTTGCACGTCATGGAATCCCACAGGAGGTAATAAGTGACAATATGCCATTTAACAGTTATACCATGAGACATTTTGGGCTAGAATCGGGATTTGTGATTACAACATCCAGTCCAACATACATGCAGTCCAATGATCAAAGTGAACGAACAATACAAACAATTAAACAGTTATTTCGCAAGGCCGAACTGGAAAACCAAGATCCCTATATCACTCTTCTAGAGTATCGCAATGCCCTTCTTTCAGGACTAAGCCATTCACCAGCACAAATGTTAATGAGCCGAATGCTTTGTTCCAAACTACCTGTATCAATTAATTAACCTATTGAAACTGTAACTAGTAAGTAGATCAATCACGTGATCAGCTTCAGAACCGACACGATTTACAGAAAATCTATCATGATCACCATGCAAAGCCTCTGCCAAAGATATATCTAGGTGATCCTATTCGTATGCATAAGGAACCACGTAACTGGACACCAGCAATTGTTTTGATCAACATCCAGCACCACGTTCATATAATGTAACTACAGCGGACGGGACTGCCTATCGATGCAGTAGACGTGATCGGCAAACCATGGTGGAACACCCTCCAATCATAATTGGCCCAGCTCTTGCTGACAATGACACTCAGCCATTTACATCTAGCTACATCCACATCGACTGCGACTGACTATGTGCACAATGAAGAGGCAACGAATCATCGCATAACTAGATGATGCAGAGTTGTTAAAACACCACAAAATTACAAAGACTATTATATGACCTAACACACACAATCTGCACACATACATCTGCACATATATTCTCCAATGACTTTCAATGACTCTGAACTTTTTAGCTTTTAGTAATGGAGAGTATTTACTTATACTTCATAACATATTATCTTAAATAGAGGAGATGTCACATATAGTACTATTATCTTAAACACGGTATAATCATATTTAGCAACTATATCTATCCATTGCCACTAGCCCCTCTAGTCGTAGCGTAGGTAATATGAGACCATGATAAATAAAGTAATTTTCTGCCTACATTCGTGTCGTATCATGATACACATGCACACACGCATGCATGCACGCAGGCAGGCACACACGGACGCACGCACACATACAGACATGCAAGCAGGTACGCATGCACACAGGCATGCAGGCAGGTAGACCCACCTACACGCCCCTCCCATCCAACCGCACGCACGCACTCACGCACGCAGATATTATTTTCTTTGACGAGTTTGGAGAGGAACGAGTGTCGATAACCAATTATCGCCCTTTTTCAAACCAGTAAAAAATGGCCGCCTCCACTAATCGCACCATGGCGGTAAATTCAGGTATATTTAAATGTTTGCTATATGTGTCGGTGTCCAAATGATAATTCTAATTATTCAATGCACGTAGACACCGATCTGTTAACAGATAATTTCACTTCAAGTCCTAGTTAATCGGAAATAAAATTCATTCTATTTTCGTGGTGTTTTTTTCTCTAAGCAAAGCAGTAAGCTCCGATATGTTTTCGAGGTACCCTGATGCACATAGGGTAATCATCGCGTCCTTGGGGCATAGACGGGCTATAGCTTGATTCTAACCCCCCCCCCCCCCTAGCTTTATGGGATCTCGGTTTGCCAGGAATGAGGAAATCTGGTGAACCCACTATAGATACAATTATCTATTATGTTTTCAATGTCTACAGCATTTTAATAAGTAAGGCAATTTGACTATGATGCTTTTTTCACCATACAAAGAAAGTGACACAATTAAATAACACAAATAAACACGCGTTACTACTTCGTGAAGGGTAAGAATAAGGATATAGGCCATTTGAAACGCGTATTCCCATTGCCAGTGATATCCGCCAGGATTGTTGCATCTTTTACCGGGGCCTACACCATTAAATAGGTGGACCAGTCCGATGACATTATAAAATTTGTACTGACGTATCGAGGTTCTCCCCCCCCCCCCATATTTGGGGAAATACAAACGAGTTCATAGTATGACGTCATAATGAAATATTGTCTGCTAGAACCTTTAAATCACGTTTATCCAGTTACAAAGGGAATTAATGAATGTCTGCAAGTAAATACATGAATGTACATTCCATCTGGGTGTGAATGGCATTGTACTCGGCCTTAAATTTCCCGTTATCAGCGCTAAATACATACAACATTGACAACAACGACTTTCCCCTGTCCATGAGTGTTAAAAATAATACGAATCAGTCGACCAAAACCTCATATTGCAGTTACAGATGCATAAATAGGAATAAATAAAGCTTTTATCTGGGGTGGATTTCATAAAGCTTTTTTTCCTGAGAAATTTTCTCACTATGAGAAAATTTCTTGTGATTTAGCTAAACGGATTTCACAACACTGCGAAAGTGAGAGATTTTCTCAACAACGTGAGAAATGTTCTCACCGAATTTCTCACCAGTGAGAAAATTTCAAAATAAGGTGTAAACGGATTTCACAAAACTCAAAATCATGAGAAATTTTCTCATTTCCCCCAGGTAGGTCATAAGGTGTCTCACCAAGGTGAGAAAATTTCTCACTCAATAATTTTACCTCAAGGGAGATAGAATTCTCATGAATAATCGATTTAACTCATCTAAGAAATCAAAAAATATATAAAAGTGTTCTTTTACTGATTGTGAAGACATGCTGAATAAGGGAAAAAATATGGGTAAAGAAAATAAAGGCGAATATTTCAATGATCGCCGTGAAAACATGCTTAACCGGTGGCCCTATGTGGTGTTGTATAATTAATTGTTTGTTTGTTCATTAGCGTCACTCATTCCTTTATTCATTCAATAATATTGTTGTTATTTATGTGTTCATCTTTTGGAAAATTTGTGGGAAATTGTTTAATCTTTTAACACTTAAGCCAAAAAAGCCTTCGGCAATGGTCTTGAGAAATGCTGTTTTCAGACTTAAATTAATCAAAGACATGTAATTTGTACACTTTTGTGACCGACTAGTTTACGTGACTGTGTCACTAGCATGTCCTTTTGAGTGTAATGCCAGTGGACACATGACATACCGGTATTTGATTATGACTTATAGTTAAGTGACAGATCGGATTCCTCCAAATGTTGCTTTGTTTATTTTGTAAGCATGTTTTCTGCCCTTCCTGTTTAGGTGCGCGTGTCTGGGGTCCGTTCCGTCAGCTGTATGATGTCATCAACATGGCGGTTTTCAAGCGACAACCCGAGGCTATCCATGATCTTGATGTGGCATTGAGAAAGCACAAGCCAGATTTTGTTTCCCTTCTGCAGAATCCAGTAAGTGGTTTGTTTAAAGTTAATGACACATATACCGTTTTTATTGTGAAGGGTTTTCAAGGCAATGAAAGGGCCAGAGATGCATTTTTTCTCCTTCGATCAATATTTACTATTATATTACTCTTATATATAGCTTGCTAGCTTGCTCTAGGAATCTAGATTTAGAAAGCTTTACCGGCTCCCAACAACCGGGTACCCGGCTCCCAACAACCGGGTACACGTCTGCCAGTGAAACTCATTCTTGTTTGCATAGCAACAAGAGCAATACCTGCTTTTTGCATATATAGAAAGAGCTTAGAGCTTTCTCAAAGTTTTCTTTGTACCTAATTAAGCTAGTTTCGCACCTAGAATTATTGCATTACAATAGAAGGAGCTACTGAAACTCAGGTCGTATTCTTTCATGTTGTTCTCTAGCATATATGGAGACTTAAGTCTCTGAAATTTCGTCTGTGTTGCATGTCCTAATTTCTGACCACGAATCTGGAGTGTGTGGTTACAATGAAATATGTCACATAAGATTGCCTCCTTTCATCCCAATGGCGATCGGGCAGTAATATGAAATTGGATGTTGGCTTTACAGTTTTTAACACTAAAATCGGCTGACGTCGTTCTCCGTATTATCTGAGCGGGTGACATCACACCCGTTTGATTTCTCAGATTTGTTGTTTCCTTCATGTATGGTTTTGGCCTTCGTTATATATATACCGCGAATGCAATTCGATATGGTTCCTGGTTCCGTGTTATACATCCTTCAGGATCAATTTATGGCTGTATTAGTGGCCCGCTATCGTTCTTGTTGCCAGCTTACGCGCTCTTGATTGTACCATTGCGGGTGTGGGGTGCCGCAGGGTTAACATTTAATTTATGGTCAAAATATTTGAAAATTTAGTTTGCCTTCCATTTATGGTCAAAATATTTGAAAATTTTGTTCGCCTTCCATTCCTGTTTCTTTCCGCTTGTTTATGTGGTTTTGTGCTTATTTTTTAGGCCAAGGCTACCCCGCCATCTTGCTCTGAGTGCCACAAGTTTGTGAAGGTTGCCTATAAGGACCATGTGTGTTTTAGATGCTCCAAGTGTAATGTTGACAATAGATGTAATGTTTGTGCAGTGTGGCCGGTTGAGTTACTAGTTGAGTTCCTTGCCCAGAAGAACTTGGCTGGGTCTGACGCGGGGTTTGGCGGTTCGAAAAGAAATCATGGAGCATCCGTTTCGGCCCCTTGTGGCGCTCCACGTCTGCAGCCGGAGGCTTCGGAGATAGCACCTCCGGCGTGGTTGGGCCCACTATGCAAGGCTTCTTGTATAGCATCCTACCCATGCTGGCGTCGTCTCGGATGCCGAAGACTAGGGCAATCTCTCCGTGCCCGGTTCAGACCCTGTCCTTGGACAGGGTTCTGGACTGACTACCGAGGGGACCATCTCGTATGGCTCCCTGGCGGTCCCGTCGGGCTCTGGCCTGGCGGGTACTGCTTCTCTGCGGCAACCTCCGGGTGGTCCAGTAGGGTGACCGGTCCGTCGGGTATGGGAGCCGTTCGCCAGGACGGCTCCAGTACTTCCTCATCCAGTGACGAGTCTTCGGAGTATGAGGATGAGGAGGCCGAAGAGGAGAGGTTGTTGCGGCCTGAGATACCACAGGTGGAGTGCATGGAGGTCGATTCCGTCCTGGACGGAACCGCCCTCCATCTGTCTGGCTTGGCGCAAGCCAGGGCAGCCGCTCCACCCGTGGTTGACACCACACCGGTACCGGGCACCCGTCCAGTGCTGGTTGGTTTGCCACCAACCGACACAGTGACGGGTGTTGCTGGCCAGACTTGGTACACGCCTATCTCGTCTGGTCCAGGGGGCACACGTGAGGTGCCGTTGGCGGCAGTGTATGGCCACGGTTCTGTTACCGCTACGGGTCCGCACGGTTTTGCATGCGGGCCTACTCCACGGAACAGTATGTCGATTCAGACGGGGGTCTTGCCCCCTGCTTGGATTCAGTCCATTGGACTGGATCCACGGTTCAAGGAGTTGCTCGAGGCTATTTATAGCAAGCAACTCTTGACCAAGAGCCAGCTCCCTGTGGCCTCTAGGGAGGTGCGGGCAAGCTGCCGGATTCCCAGACATGAGTACGAGCGCTATGGCGTGGTACCAATGGTCACTGAGGATGACCATTGGGTTCTGGGGGTCCAGAGTGATGGAGCGGGTGGTCCCGTTCAGGCGCTTGTGGACAGATCCAAGACACACAATGAGGAAGTCCTGTCTCTGCGATGAGAGGGTGAGGGCAGCAATGAATGCTGTCTATCACTCTTATCGTTTACTTCAGTCGGTGTGGGCTGAAGTGGAGGCAGGCAACCCTGTGGTGCTGTCTTGCGTAAACGACGGCCTGGCACTGTCGATGGATGCTTTGGCCAGGGTGCAAGCGCATGTTACAAAGTCCAGGAGGCAGATGGTCCTTGACCATATGCGTCCGGCTATGGCTGTCAGGGAGCCTTTGCTTGGAACGCCCTGAGCGGTCCTAGCATCTTTGGTGGCCAAGCGAGGGCCATCTTAGAGGACACTGCTAACATATCGCAGAGTCGGTTAGCGGTTAACCTCCAGCTGGAGCTAGTGCATTAGGCGCATGTACTAGGGGCTGTGGCTAAACTGTTGACCATTTAACCTTCCTCCAAGAAACAGAAGAAGCATAAGAGCAAGGCGAAAGCCAAGCCAGCTTCTGCTATTGCTGGGCCTTCGCATCCGCCTGTGGCTAAGAAGGTGAGGAAGGTTGTGGAGGCTCCTGCCCACCCCAGTGGTGCTCCGGATCGCCTGAGAGGTGGGAAGGGGAAGTCCACCAAAGGTGGGAAGAAGGGAGCTGATCGTACCTGAGGGTATGGTAGCTCCCTTCGTATCTGCCTGGACCGCTCCTGTGCGACAGGAACAGCGGTGCCAGTTAGACCAGTCAAGCCAAGACCAAAATGGTTCTCTCTCGTTAAGAGGGGTGGGGGAGCGGATCGCGAGCTAGACACCCACATTAGACGTCAATGCGTCTATAGTGGGTGGAAGGCTCGCGTTTAGTCGAGGCTTGGCGAAGTGTGACGTCAGACAGTCTGGTCCTGGGATGGATATCCCCAGGGTACATGCCAGAGTGGTGGAATTTTCCACCACAAAATCTGTCTTTGGCACCTGTCTGGACTTCCATACCAAGGGAGCCAGACAAGTTAGAAGCCATTCAAAACGAAGTGTCAGGTTTGCTTCTGAAGGGAGCAATAAAACCAGCAAACCAGAACACTCAAGTCTTCTATTCAAACATGTTCCTTGTCCCCAAGAGCACAGGGGGTGGAGGCCCATACTCAATCTCAGGCTATTGAATTGGTTTCTCCATACACCTCGGTTTCAGATGGAAACTCTGGTAATGGCAGGATTAAGGAAAGGAATGTGGTGTGTCAATCGATTTGAAAGATGCATATTTCCACATTCCAATGAACAGGGGTTCTCACAGGTTTCTGAGATTCGCGTTTCAGATTCAAGTATGGAAGTTTGTAGTCCTCCCATTCGGCCTGTCGACAGCCCCAAGGGTTTTCACCAGAGTGGTCCTAGCAGTGGCAGCGTTTCTCAGAAGAGAGAACGTGACGCTTCACACCTACATAGACGATTGGCTTATCAAGGCGGACATGCCAGCCAGGTTAGGAGTGGATACTGCTCCGACTCTGAAATTGCTTTCAGATCTAGGCTGGATAGTCAACAGGGAGAAATCCGAGTTGACACCCACTCAACACTTCGTTTATTTGGGGATGCGATTTGATCTCGAGGAAGGCAGGGTTTACCCGTCAGAGCCCAGAGTGGTGTCTGTGTTAGCCATCCTCGAGAGTTTTCGATTGGGAAACACATGCAGGTGAGGAGGTTTCTTCAGATGCTGGGCATGACATTGTAATTGTACCATCACATCATCATGCTACAGTATGTATGAATAATTACTGTATTCTGCGGCTGTAGTAGTTGAAATATCCTACAGCTGCAATCAGTCCTTTTTCTCTTTTGACCACTGTGTCGTCCTTTAACCCTCAAATCTTTTCAAGAAAATTTATACTTTCTCAGAGAAAATGTCCAGTTTCAAACCAAGAGAAATTTGTTTTTAAGGATTTTTCACTGGAATGACTGACTTGACTATCGAGCCAGTCATTCCAGTGGTAAATTTACAAAAATAGTCTTCTCTTTGTCTGCAAATGGACATTTCCCAATACCAATGCAGAAGCCATTTTTGGCAAGCTTTAGCGTTAAAGGGATAAACTAGTCAACCCCACCCACCCACCCTCCATGTTATTTCCTAAGGCCAGCAAACTCAAAATTAGCCATTACAGTTACACGTCCTGGTTGGGGCAGGGCATTTGGGACTCATTGCTATTGATCAGCTAACTAGTCAGTCATGCCAACCAGATTTTAATTCTGAATAAAAATATATTTTTATATCAAGTGTGTTTATTTTAAATCTAGCTGCGTTATGGTGGGACACGATTAGCCTATAGAGGTGCACTAGCATTCTCAAGACTCTCTGTGGCATACTGGCAAATGAATAAATATTATTGCTGAATTCTGAAATTTGTTTTAAAGGAGATAAATTTAGAAACTAGTTTGATTGAAAGAAATTACAGACAGCAATTAATCACTTAGAGAAGTTACAGTCAAATTGTTTTCAAAATAATTAGCAGAGCTTCAACTAAACTATACATGTATCAATTGACATATATAAAATAGAAGGAAAAGTGTTATGTACTCCACATTTTCAGAGTATTTCTTTATTTAGAAGGAAAATTCCAGTTTTTTGCTTCCTATTTGATCAAGATGGGACTACGGTATAAAAGCGCTGACAAGACAGGTTATTGCAATTAGAATATTGTTCATTTAATCTTGGCAAGTGTCTTACTAAAAATATAATCCCAGGTTAAAAGCGCTAATATATTGTTTACTGTAATAAGGGAACAGATCTTTTAATATCTGCCGGTAGACTAAATCAGGTGAAAAGAACTTGCAGTTGTTATTGGCAGATTAATGCTTTAGCCTACCGACGGAAATTGTTGTAAATTTCATATTAAAAGTTATTGCTGTAATTACCTCTCCAATTAAAATAAGTGTGAAAGAACATATTTTTACAAATATTTCTGTATATTTTGCCGTATCTAATGAAATATTCACAATTGAAAAATCTTCCATCCCCACTCATATGTTATCCTTAATTACAAATGCCATATAAGATATGCCTTCCTGGAGATTCAGACAAAATCGGATTATGTTGTTGTTGCGGTTGATTATGTTCGAACTCATCACTATTCACGGTTATGGGGTTATGACGGCTAATGTAAAAGTTATGCCTGTAATCCTATTTCCAACTAAAATATGTCTTGAACGGCTAAGTTCCGGTGATACTTTAGCTCATTTGACAATATGTACGAAAATAAAAACGCAAAGGCCTTGTAATAAATAAAAGAATACCTTTCCTCTTGCGGAGATGGAGATCATACCGGTTAGTGATGGTAGTATAGGCACAGCTTTTACCAGTGCTTATATCCTTATATCATCGTTATGTCATAGTATGTGACTAGTACGTTGATTCCCCTTCTTGTAATTGAGTAGGCTAAATTTGATAATGTCAACAGGCCGGTACGGGCAGTTTAATACACAGGTGCATACTGCATTTACATGAAGCGTACATGGTACGCATGAATATTTAAATGTTTGCGTACATGGATGATTTCTACGCATACAGTACGCTTGTACGTGCCTTATCTGGAGCGCTGCTGCTCTGATGCGAAGACCTATCCAGTTGTATCTGATGTCTCTGTGGAAACAGAGAACAGAACCCCCGTCAAAGCTGGTACCAGATTTAGAGCCAATGATTTCGCATCTTGTATGGTGGAAGAAGCATCAGAATCTCCTAGTAGGAGTTTCGCTTCACCTAGCCCACCTCCAGCTGTCCGTGTACACGGATGCATCGCTGGAGGGGTGGGGGCCTGCTTGGGAGAACAGGTTTCTGGCACATGGACTCTCCAAGAGATTCAGCTGCATACCAATCTGTTGGAAATGATGGCAGTGGAACTGGCATTGGAAAAGTTTCTTCCAAAAGTCAAGGGCAGGGTGATATTGATACGGTCGGACAATTCGACAGTAGGATCATACATAAATCGCCAAGGCGGGACCAGGTCACCCACACTGTATGAAGGTGTGGCACTTTATTCAATCGTGCAGGAATTACTCAGTTGTTTTGAAAGCCGCTCACATTCCTGGCCAATTGAATATTCTGGCGGATGCTTTGTCTCGCAGACAGAGGATTCTGCCGACAGAATGGTCTCAACCCTCCAGTTCTTCAAAGGATCTTCGAGCATTGGGGCAAACCAAACGTGGACTTGTTCGCCACAAAGGAAAATGCTCAAATCATGACTTATGTGTCGCCGATTCCAGATCCAAATGCCGTCGATACAGACGCTCTGGCGATAAGCTGGAGAGGGATGCACGCTTGTGTGTATCTGCCCACCATTCTTCTGCTGACGATTTTGGTGAAGATCAGGGAGGAGCCGTGCCTGGTCCTGCTAATAGCGCCATTTTGGCCGAGCAGGGCGTGGGTCATGGATCTTCTGGATCTGCTGGTGGACAATCCAGTGCAGCTGCCCGAGATTCCGAACATAATCTCAGAGGCCAAGGGCCGCTTCCTACACAAGCAGCCCGAGATGTTCAAATTGACTGCGTGGATGTTATCAAACAACATTCCACGTCGGAAGGCTTTTCTCAACAGGCGGCGAGTTTCATCGCAGCCGCGAGAAGCTCAACCTTCAAGTCATATAACCACAAGGTTAACAAATTTACAGAGTGGTGTGAATGAAATGGTATTGATACCTTTCAATCCACTATTCAGCAAATAGCAGACTTTCTCTGTGAGCTGTTCTTTACAGGACTGGCTCCTGTCACAATTGCTGAATACAAGTCAGCTTTGGCATCAGTTATCCCATGTCTAGCCAACAGTGATAGTCCAGAGGTGTCCCAGTTGAATGTGATGGTGAAGGGAATGAGCAATCTCCGACCGAGACAACCGGTAGTCATTCCAGCCTTGAGTTTATCTTTGGTGCTTAGTGTACTGGCCAAGCACCCTTTCAAACCTTTGGGTTCGGATAGCTTCCTATTGGCAGCTTCCTCAGCATGAAGGCGCAGTGAGATCCATGCACTTTCAGCAGAGAGGGACCGATTTATTGTCTCCGGAGAGTGTGCGATTGCTGCCAAGAGCAGAGTTTAAGTCAAAGAATCGATCTTTGAAATATCCCGGTAAACCGATCATTATACCGAAACTAACTAGGTTTGATTGTGATGCCAGCGCCTGGTGTCCAGTCCATGCTTTGACTAAGTACAAGAAACGGACAGACTCATTACGGTCAAATGATAGACATCTGTGGATTTGCCATAAGAAGCCATATGGCGCCGCATCCATGGATACTATCTCTCGTTGGATAGTCGAATGCATTCAGACCACCCACGAGATTGTGACTGGGCACCAGGCGCAATGTGCTAGAGCTCACGATGTTAGAGGAATAGCCGCCTGTCTTGTTTTTAATTTAGAACAGCAATAACTGGCTCACTTATGGAGCCAGTCAATACAGTTGGAGATTTTTATGAATAGTCTTTTCTTGACCTGCAAATCGACATTGCTCAAGGCCACTACAGAGACCATTTTTCGGCAAGTTAGTCATTTAGGAGTTAAAACACGTATACTATGTTGTGGCCCAAGAAAACTTGTTTTGTATGAAAACACACTTGTATTAATTAGGGTACTTGTACCTCCATTGGTAAAAAAAAGATATTAGAATTTGAGAAACTAAATTTTCCTGACCTCATCAAGCCAGCCAAAACTGGCCTCTCCAATGGTATTCAGAAATGTTCAATCGTCCATTTGCAGGCCAAGCGAAGACCATTTTTTGAAAATGTACGACTTAAATGCCTGGATCGGTTATTATGCCAGGCATTCAAGTGATAAATAAAAGAAATCTCTTCGCCTGCAAATTGAGATTGCTCAAATGCGCTGCAGAGGCCGGTTTTATCCGGCTTGACCATTGAAGCGTTAGTTTCCCCGAAAATAGCTAAATGAACATGTGTTTTGTTTTAGGCACGCAGTACCCACCTGCGGGAAATGGTGAAGAAGGCGACGACAGATGGCCTTCAAGTATCGGGTGAACAGAGGTCACAGACATTCTCACAGCAGTTTGTGGATGAAGCAATTATTATCAGTGATATGCTGCAACTTAATGAACTTGCAGCTGTAGAACTGCTTATGGCTGGTAAGTAAGGACTTATACCACAACATGTTTCATGTTGTATTAGAGCTGCTCACTTTGGTCGGGTGAAAACAGGTGGGGATCTCTGCATTCAACTAGATTTGTCTAAATAACAGTTTCTAGAGAGTAAATTGGTGAGATATAATTGAAATAGAGTATTTTTTCATGTATTATGTTTTCCAAATATGTAGATACCACAAATTGAGTTTGAAGCGGCTGCTAAGTTAGCCGATGCCAATATAGATTATAGCTTAAGCTGTTTGATTAGTTTTGCCAGCGGAGGGGAGCTGCTAATTAATGTTTGGTAGAAACTAATTAAAATGTACTGTTGAATATTGTGGATTTAGTTTGAATGGAAGTCATTGCTGCCTAATGCAGCAATGGCTTCCAAGGTAATTAAGTCCAAAGTTTTCAACAGAACATTTCTTACATCATGTGAACAAAATTGTCCTAACATATTTCTGTTTTTGTTTTGGAAACATTTTAACCGATTTATGGGATGTACTGTACTATATCTGTATGACTATTATATCTGTATGACTATTATATCGTTATAACTATTATATCGTTATAACTATTATATCGTTATGACTTATATCGGTATGACTGTATTATATCTGTATAACTATTATATCAGTATGACTGTATTATATCTGTATGACTGTATTATATTGGTATGGCTTATATCGGTATGACTATTATGTCGGTATGACTGTATTATGTCGGTATGACTATTATATCGGTATGACTATTATATTGATATAACTATTATATCGGTATGCTTGTATTATATCGGTATGACTTATATTGTTATGACTATTATATCGTTATGACTATTATATCGGTATGACTATTATATCGGTATGACTATTATATCAGTATGACTGTATTATGTCGGTATGACTATTATATCAGTATGACTATTATATCGGTATGACTATTATATCAGTATGACGGTATTATATCGTAATGACTACAGCTATTATATCGTTATGACTACAGGTATTATATTGGTAGGACTATTATATCGGTATAACTGTATTATATCAGTAGGACTGTATTATATCGGTATGACTGTATTATATCGGTATGACTGTATTAAATCGGTATGACTATTATATCGGTATGCTAACAGCTCTATAGCACATTCATTTTGAATTTGATAAAGCTGTTTCAGATTTTCTCATTAGCTCAACTGACTGAAAGGGCCAAGTGAGCTTATGTCATGGGGCTGTCCGTTGTCCATCATCCGTCTGTCAAATCGCTTGTTCTCCTCGATGATTGGATCAATTTCAACTATATCTTGCTGGAAGGATTCTATGCTTGTATGCTCCAGAGCTTCTATTAGAAATTTTGAATTTTTGTATGGATTTCAACCAAATTTGGCTAGAAGGATTCTATGGCAGTAGGCTCCAGAAATCCTATTCAGAATTTTCCTTGGTTAATTTTGGTGGCAGTGGGGGTGTTGGTGGGATGGCGGTGGTGGTACATAAGATTTTATAAACAATTTACTGGAAATTGTCAAGTCGCATCTCCTCCCATCTTAACCACTTGGCGGATTTAAACCAAATTTGACTGGAGTGATTCTACAGTGGTAGACTCTAGAGCTTCTATTCAGAATAAGTGGTCTGTTTTTTGGCGACCATCTTGGATTTTCCAGAACCATTTAAAGTGCTAAAAACACTTTAATCCATGGCCCAATTTCACCAAAACTTGAGTGGAACGATCTTATCGCAGTAGGCTTCTGTATATCAAATGAGAATTTTGATTCATAAATTGTTTTTGCAGACATTTATATTAAAATTATCCAGAAATCTTTTAAAAACATACCCCACTAAACCACTTAGCAGATTTTAACCAAATTTGGCTGCAAGGATCCAATGGTGGTAGCCTCTAGGAGTTCTATTCAGAATTTTTGACTGGTCAATTGTTTGGGTGGCCATCTTGGATTTTACCAAAATTATCCAATGCCAATGGCTCAAATGCTAATGGTTCAGGTGAGCGTCACTCACAGGCCTGTTTTTAGCACGTTTAAATTTGTATAATATATTTAATTGGATGGGAGATAATCCAGACATTTAATTCTTTTAAACTAATCATAGATATTTATTTTGCCAGGAGAGAATCAGCAGTCTGACTTCCCTGGTTTAACGCGTGGCCTTGTGGCTGTGGTTCTTTATTACGACGGTAGGCGCAGTCTAATCAACTCATTACGAGCCCTCCTACAGTCGCGGGATGGCAGAACATGGACCCTGGGTCTGAGTGATGAGCTCGTTTCTCTGACAACAAGATTCACAGACCAGTTGGTGGAAGAGGGTCTGACAAATAAAATACTAGGTACAGCATATTGTACTGATGGTACACTATGTATTCTAATAAGCTGTCTGGTTTAATGATACACACCTGTCAAGTTAAATATTTAAGTACGTCTCCATTTATTTATATAATGTAGACCTTCTATCATCTGAGTGATGTAATAGTTAAGTATCAAATTATTTTTGAAAAAGTCTGTGAATGAGTGTTTTGAATAAAACTTCAGAGCTCATCATGCTGGACAGGCAGACACAGACCAGTATATTATGATATTAGTATACTCTCATGGCACATTGTGGCGAAACTAACTCTATGTGATTTACTTTAATTGAGAACAGGCTGCCTTGGATATAGTTTTTTTGAAAAGAAAAGGAATTAATTGTCTACCAAAAATAATTTGTTACAATTTCTTAATGCTTGATTATTTACAATAATAAGTGTGTTGTGATTGCTTCACTAGATTTAATAGCCACCCTAGATGTAACAAAAGAACTTGATCGTCTTCAGAAAGAGCGGGCAATAGGTGGGGCAAAGCACAGGAAACAGGTAATAAAACCTACCTGGGTTAATTTAACCCATTCACCGATAAATTGACTGCCATTGACTACAAGAAAACTGTTGAATATTTTGAAATTAATTTGACTGGAAGCCTTCTAGTCAAATTAATTTCAAAATGTTCAACAGAATAAGTTATTTCTTAAAGAAGATATGTTTTCAGGGATTATGTTTTATAACTTAAAGAAGATACTTTTTCATGGATTTGCCGATGAAAGGGTAAAAAACTGTGCTCCATTAAAATGTAGAGAGTTAGTCGTAAAAGCGTTCCCTCATATTTGATCAAGATCCATTTTTCACTAATGGTGTAGTAGTGATTTTATGATTTAACCCTTACTATTTTTGAAAATTTACCACTGGAATAACTGGCTCAGTTATCGAGCCAGTCATTCCAGTGTTAAAATTTCAAAAATAGTCTTCGCTTGGCCTGCAAATGGACATTTCTCAATTCATTTCAAGTTTATTTCGATAATCTCATGGAAGTCCACGAATATATAAATTAATGTATAAATGATAAAATTACTCAGTTATAGATACACATGCATTACAAATGATCCCTGTATATTACATCTTTAACCTGACCGCGTTCAGTAGCGCTGAATGGCCCGAAACATTCCCCTAATAGTGAGTAGTCACATGACACGTCTACTGCTGAGTAAGTAGTAACACAGTCACGCGACCATCCGCCGATTGATCGCCTCCGCCCGCCACTACCGAACTCGGTCCTGAACACAAGACCACTACAGAGACTGGTTTTGACCATTAAAAGTTTATGGCATTGGGCACAGCCTTCTAGGGGGGGGGGGGGGGGCATAGATCGAAAATCAAGCTCCTAAAATAGCTCCCTTACGTTTTATTGAGATCTGTTGAGTTCAAGTTTTAGCGAAATTCATTCATCAGTACTGGAGGAGTCACAGTTTGAGAACTGGGTGTTGCTTGTGGAGGGGGGGTGGGGTTGAGGTGAGGGGGAGCACCCTTGTAAAATGTATCAGGGGATGGTGTGGAAATTGGGCTTTGTTGCTATGCCAAAGTATCACTAGAAATATCCCCCTCAAATTTTATTGAGATACGGTCATCAATAATGGTGGAGTAGCGATTGCACTACTTACCGTAACATGGTTAATGGTGTTTTTTTTGTGGGGGTTGGGTGTGTGTGTGAACCTTCTATAGCACATACTCTTACAGGGTGGGTGAATAGAGAATAGGGGTGTGTGATGATGTCAGGACTTAGCCATAGCATATATGGGTGAAGTCTCACTGATATTTCATAAGACTTCCATGAAGAGTTATAACAAATAACAAAATCTTCACATGAACAAGACCATGAGCAAGTTTTAGAGATTCTTTGCAGATCTAAAAAGAATCTATTTTCTTATCATCTTTATCTTATGAAATTGCAGGGCCCAATCTAGCCCGTCTTATTAAGCGATTATGTTTTAAATTGTGAATTTATATGATTAAAAATTAAGTAATCGAATAATCGTGAATGTTTTCTATTGCAGAAAATATTTCAAAACCTAAGTTTCAATTATTTTTTAATGCGATAGGTCATGAAAAATTACATTTTGCTTAGTGAATGTATGTCCATTTGCAAGGCAAGAGGGGACTATTTTTGAAAATGTATTACTGGAATGCCTGGCTCGAGAATCGAGCCAGTCATTCCAGTGATACATTTTCAAAAATAGTCTTCTCTTGCCCTGCAAATGGACTTTTCTATACACCATTGCAATTTTCATCATTGATATTTCTTTGTTGTTATGTCTTGGTAATTTGTATCCAAGCTGATTAATCGAGTAATCACGATTATTTTTTAATAATCGATCGCGATCACTCAACGCAATAATCGCACAAGCCTACATCTTATCATCCATGAAGCGATGTTTATGTTATTACTATTGGCTAAACAATGATAAATTAGCGAAGAAACTATTTTGATAAAAAGAATGGCTACAGTCATGGCAGAGAAGATTGCACTATCTTGTGCCCTGAATTCTGTTGGACATGTGTAGGCCTAGATGCCTTTAGTTACCCATTCAATCCTAAAGTCTGGGCGTATCAATTAAATGAAAACCTTAGGGGAAAGCAATTAAATCTGTTGAAAATAATTGGATTGGAAGATGCACAAATTGTTTTCAAAATATTCAATGTTCATTTGCTATGTATGTATGTGTACTTACACAGGCTTCGGCTGTTATTCAATATATTCTATTCAATGATTTTCAGGTTATGGATCTGATTAAGGAGATCCGCCTGTCGTTGGCTGAGTGCCTGTTTTGTCTGTCATGCCAGCAGCCTCTCTCTCGTGTCGATACACTGCGTCTTATTACACATTTGAAGGCAGATACTTCAGTTCGTTCTGATGGGACATTAGAGCCGGTGTCACTGTGCTTGCTGATGACACTATTGTATTGCTTAGATGTCAATGTAGTTGAACAAGAGGACTCTGCAGGTAAATAGGAATACTTTTATATATACATACAAATACTATGGCTAGATTGACTTTTTGTCAAGTCCTACGCAGAGCATATGATGGCTTGACATAGCGATCCAAGTGGCGTGTGGCATCCGGCATCCACCATGAATTAGAAGAATGGTAAAGTTTTTCAATGGACTTTTAAATCATCAAGGGCTTTGCTGAAACCTTTACAGACTTATTCGATGCCATCATTGTATCATGTGAAAATGATTGTCAAATTTGTTCCAGGTTTCTACATTGCTTGGACTTAGTTTATATCTGTGTTCAAAATTCTCAGCTTTTGGCACAAAGTGTTAATTCATACATGATGAGAGTTCAGTGAATACACTGATTTCAGTGTTTTTTGGGGTGGGGCGGGGGTTGGTGGGTAAGGATTTTTCAGTGTTTTTGCAATGGTTTTCAATGTTTTTCTTCAGTTGTCACTCCTGTGTTGTGGGAAATCAGGATTCCTCAACTTTGGTCTCTGTCCAAAAAATAAATTAAAACAGTGTAAAAATAGGAATGTTGATGATGTGTAACAGTAATTCACCTTTCCAGAGTATCCATCTATCAATCTCATGTCATATGACATCATAATCAGCTAAGAAGCGTGTAGGATGACGTCATAATCATTACGTCATAAATGATTCTATTTGGGCCATCTTTAACTCTTAATAGTCCAACACGTTGTACGAATTGTATATCTACTATTTAATAAACATGCTGTTGAATATTTTGAAACTAATTTGACTGAACGGTGTTGCTGCCATAGTCAAATTATTTCAAAAATATTCAATAACTTACCCATATAGGTTTCTGGAAATTGATAGACAGAGAGTTCAGAGATCGATCATCCAAACACAAGCGAGTTGTGGGCGGAGCTTAGCTAGAGATGGGCGGGCATAGCTAAAAAGGTCCATTTTTGATTGGTCTTATTTTATCTTCTCTCATTCATATTGTTTCTTTGTCTTGTTTTAACAGAAGTACTTCAGAATTTGCCAATAATAGCTGATGCACAGTACATAGTGGACCTACATCGTGAAATACGATCTGAGCAGAAGTGGGCACTGCCGGGGATGAAAGCCACTGTCCAGTTTGCCTGGGCCATCACGCTTCGGGAGATCGCACAATTCCAAACAGGATCAGGTATTTAACGCTTTCCTGATCAAGCCGGCCAAGACCAGCCTCTGCAGTGGTCTTGGGGAATGTTCATCTGCAGGTAAAGAGAAGAGTATTTACTCGAGCCAGTCATTCAGTGATAAATTTTCAAAAATACTCTTCTCTTTACCTACAGATGGACATTCAATAAGGAAATATTTTGATTTTCTTGACAAATTTGACCGGTAAAGGATTAATATAGCACAATATAAGATGATTACGAGTTATATGTTATAATATGACTCTGATTCATGATATGAATCCACAACCGGTGGAAGTGCCAAGCATCATAGCCTGCAAACGCTTGCACTACACCAATGCCACACCAACGCCGCATTTGTGTGGTGGAAACGTTTGTGAGCTATGATGTTTGGCACTTTCGCCGGTTGTGGGTTCGATTCCCCGTCAATGCTAAATACTGTAATGCCACAAATACTGGTATAACAGATTTCGGATGCTTTCTGTTATGATTGCGTAATAGTAAAGTTTATCCCTTTAATGATCAAGTCAGCCAAAACTGATCTTTGTTATGGTCATGAGAAATATTCATTAACAGGCCAGGACAATTTTTGTATATTTATACCACTAATGGCTGGCTCAGTTATTGCGGTAGTAAGTTTTGAAAATAGTTCTCTTGGTCTGCAAAAGGACGGTTAAGAAAATTAATGTGTTTTTTTTAAATGCTGTCCATTAACGGATTACCCATTTCTGTTATCAGGTGTGAGTGATTATTGTGAGGAAGATGAGGTGATTATTGACATGGCACTAGCTGACAACGTTTTCTCATTTCTTCATGTCGCTGTTGTCAGATGTGATGAATTTCACAATGAGGTGATAATGCTTAAAGTGTATTTCTGAACAGACTTTCACACAGTTATGGACTGCCCACCCTTCCGGGGAACGTAATTTCTCTCATTGGGCAGGTGAAACCTAACCCATAACTGCCTTCTTGGAGAGGTTAATAAATACACAACACATATTGATCATAATTGCAAAGTTACTTAAAGGTCATATATGGAGAGTGTATCTTAAGACATTATAATATATCCAGTCCTTCAAAACCATATAGCTGTTATCAATTTGCTAATACATCGCATATTTTTATATTTATTGCCGATAAAGTACATAGCTTTAGAATATCGCATCATGAATTGCCTCCCTTGAATTCCAATCAGCTGTGACGTCATAGTGAAACAACCGCTAAGCAAAGCTAATACAGGCAACACTGTTTAAGCAGGGTCACTTTTTCATTCTATTGTATTTAGCAATGAATTTTGAAATAGGCAATGATCTCAATGATATTCCCGGTAGACATTAGTCAGAAGTTTATAATAGCGCCGATGCCATATTTAAATATGAATATCGTGGACACGAAAACCCCCATTTTTAGATGAGAAAATATCTTGGCGTGATTCTGTAGATACTGTATTTTTCCGACACTATATTTTGCTACATGCAGTATCTCCCACGCTTTTACTGGAGTAATTTGTAAGTTTACGTACTAGAGACAAATGCTGGCCCTGAGTGTGTACAATTGTCGTGTATACTGTAAAAGCACATATATGAGTGAAGATGCGCAAAAAGCGTGACAATGATAATTTATAACAGGTGAGTAAGATGAACTAAATTGTCATATTTAGATAGGCCTATGTTTATTAACAGTGCACAAATTTACGTTGGGTAGCTTACGCAGCCCCTCCCCACCCACCCTCCCCCACCCCATACACCTCCCACCCCACCCCACCATCCAACCATTGCGACGGTCATGTAATATTGATTACTTTTCTTCGCATAGTCAACAAATTTACGTTAGATAGTCCACCCCACCATCCAACCATTGCCACAGTCATGTAATATCGATTACTTTTCTTCGCATATTCGACTGTCAAAATTGTTTGTTTGCTATAAGCTTTCATTGACATCCGCATGAACTGAAAGAGAGACGATCGATAACCGATATATATCAGTCTTCCTATGAATTCGTTCATCTGCTACTATTTATGCGCTTCCATCACACGGAATGCTTGTTTTATCGGTCGGTGGTAATTTCTCAAAATAATATGCTTTGCATCAACGTGAAAATATGCAGGCCCGTCGATTCCCCAACTGGCAACTGACTGTTTTATGTATGCATATGTCTTTAATTCAGCAACAAAAAACTGTCATTCCGCTATGTAGGCTATATTATGTATGTTAACTAAGAGCACGCATTAGACTCTATGGTCAGTTGTTTATTTAGAGTTAAAATCAATCAACATATAACTTTCTATTAATTTTATTGGCATAAGACCTGAAAAAGCTATTTTTATCCTTGCCTGATCGGGAAAATGCAACCAAACTGTACTTATTTCCTGCTGAATTATTGTATGAAAGCTTGTTCCACTATTACGCCATTATTGACGCTGAAGAGCTCAAAATCAAGGGAGGTAAGTCATCACGTAATACGTGTATTCAATCATACGCCAACTTCGCGGCTTAATATTAGCTATTTGGTGAATGTTAGACACATACAGCTGGTTTGTTATTAATTACTATACATTAATGCCTTAAATACTTGCAAAATTGTACATAAAAGGGATTTCTTCAAATATGACCTTTAGTGTGACCTTCAGCATGACAAACCATTTACAAAATTTATAAGAAATTTGTTTATTATTTTGAAACAAATTTGATTACAAGTTGTTAGCAACAGCTTTTGTTCAAATAAATTTCAAAATATTCAGCTACATGTTGAACATTTTGAAATTAATTTGTCTGGAAGCCGTTGGTGGTTAAGGCAGCAATGGCTTCCAATCAGGTTAATTTCAAAATATTGACCAGAATATTTCTTGCATCAGAAAGAATTTGATTTATTGGAGATTTGTCATTGAAAGTGTTAAGTAATTCCATTTGGAGGGAGGTAAAACTTTTGGAGGGTCGGGTAAAAATTTGTGGTCACCATCCCTACAGGACAGTTTGAAGAATAAATTTGAGTGTTAATATATGTTGAGCAATGCCCCTCTGTCTATCAGCCATCTATTTTCTTCTGTTCAAATTGCAACATATCTAGGTTGGATTTGTTTCAAATTTATTTCAGGTAACTTTTAAAGGTACCAGTTTTTTACACTGATTCCCTTTTAAACTCCTGGCAGGGAATAGGCAGCGAGAAGTGACAAGGATTGTTCGTTACCAACAATTATGTTACTCACTATCAAGTTCACATTGGCAGTGAGGTGGAGTGGGTGGGTGATAAGTCTGTTTATAAAATCTATTGGTTACTGCACTAATTGCTGCACCACCTATCACAGCTCTTTGCTACCATGACCACTTATTAAAAGTCTAAAATCTGTATAAAATTGTGTTTTCACCTATTGTTAGCTCACCTGGCCCAAAGGGTCAAGTAACGTTATGCTGCGACAACTGTCTGTCCATCCATCCATCCATCAACTTTTTCTTTAAACCACTACTCCTTAACCAACAGCCGATTTTAACCAAGTTTTGGTTAAACGATCCTATCATGCTCAGCTCCAGAATATCCATTCAGTATTCTGATTCATCAATTTTTTGGGTCCAAATCTTAGATTTTATTAAAGATTTACCGTAATTTGTCAAATTGCTCCTTAAAATTTTGACAGATTTTAACCAAATTTGTCTGACAGGATCCTATGTAGGCCCTAGAAATTCCAATCAGAATTGTACAACCAATTAACCAAATTAGGCTGAAAGGATCCTATCGTCAGAGGGTCTAGAATTTCCATTCAGAATTTTGATTCACCAATTCTCGGGTGAAGATTTTATATTTTATTTAAATTTAACAGAAATTGTCAAATTGTTTCTTAGCATTTTCACCGATTTCAAACAAATTGTGTTGAAAGGATCCCATAGCGCTGGGCTCTAAAATTGCATTCAGAATTATGATTAGTCAAATATCTGGGTGAAAATCTCAGATTTTATGAAAATTTTACTGGAAATTGTCACATTACTTTTCCTTAACAGTTTGACCGATTTCAAGCAGATTTGAATAGGATGATCATGTTGTGGTAGGCTCTAGAACTTACATTCTGAATTTTAATTCGTCAATTTGTGTGTGGAAATCTCAGATTTTATGAAAAACTTACTTGAAATTGTCAAATCGCTACTTACCAACTGGACCGATTTCAACAAAATTTGACTAAATGGATCCTATGGTGATAGGCTCTAGATCTTCCATTCAGAATTTTGATTCATCAAATATTTGGTTGAAAATCTTAGATTTTATTTTAAAATCTACAAGAAATTGTCAAATTCCTTCTCATACAATCTTGACCGATTTTGACCAAATTTGGCTGGAAGTATTCTATGGTGATAGGCTCTTCGATAGACGCTGGAAGAGCTATTCAGAATTTTGATTCGTCACTTTTTGGGTTGAAATTTGTGGTTTTATGAACAATTACAGGAAAGTGTCAAATACTTTTCCACTTTAACCCTTTAACCATCGAATTTGTTCAAGAAAATTTCAATTTTCTCAAAGAAAATGTCCATTTGCAGACAAAGAGAAGACTATTTTTGAAAATTTACCACTCAAATGACTGGCTCGGTTATCGAGCCAGTCATTCCAGTTGTAAATTGTCAAAAATAGTCTTCTCTTGGTCTATAAATGGACATTTCCCAAGGCCGCTGTAGAAGCCATTTTTGGCCGGCTTAAGTGCTAAAGGGTTAATAGATTGACCATTTTAGTGGTAGGCTCTAGTTTAGGTGAAAATTTTAGATTTTAAAAAAAATTTCCAGAAATTGTTTAATACTCATCCCAATCAATATTCCAACTTTAGCCAAATTTGGTCCGAAGGTCCCCATTGTGATAGTCTCCAGAACTACTATTAAGAATTTTGATTGGTCAATTTTTTTGTCGGCCACCTTGGATTATGAAATACTAATTGTCCTGGGGAGCGTCACAGGCTGTCTTATTTCTGCTTACGATTATTCTAAAAAAAGTAAGTGATTGTACAGAATTATAAGCACTTGATACAAATTGATTTAAGTATCATCAGATAACTTGTTACAGACTATAGATATTAATGTTCTAACGATGATGATGATTTCAGGAATTCTACCTGCGAGTTTTGCACACCTTGATGACTGATTTTCTTTTCTACATGCCACTGAAGGTCAGTACAAAACGTGTCTTTGTTGTTGTTGTTGTTGTTGTTGTTTTTGTGTATGCTCGCTTTTCTACCTTTAACCCTAATATCCGCCAAAAATGGCTTCTTGAGAAATGTCCAAGTGAAGACTATTTTTGAAAATTTACTACTGAAATGACTGGCTCGATAATTTCAAAAATAGTCTTCTATTGGTCTGCAAATGGACATTTTCTGTGAGAAAACCTAAATTTTCTTAAACAAATTCAAGGGTTAAAGGGTTAATGGTCAAGCCGGCTTTTGCAGCTTTATTGAGAAATTCCAATTTGCAGGCCCAAGAGAAACTTTCTTAAAATTAAGTACTGGAAGTTCTACTTCGAATAATACTTACCAGATGTACTATTATGATAATGTCTATTATCTAGTCTAGCTCAAAATAAACAATTAAAACTCCTCACTCTCCTGGTCCTGCCCCTACTGTGTCCGGGAATACCATAGCCGCAGGTACCGAGTCAATTCCCAATCACAGTCAGATTCGTCTATTTTGCGTTTTGTCAAAGTCGCAAATTTAGTGTGCTCAAATTTTGGTTAATTTAAGCGGTTATCGGTTGTTACGAAGGATTGCATCGGTGGCTTCATGGAGGAACTTGGAAAATCATCACAGGGGCAGGTTGTATCAATCTAGAATTTATACATTCGTGCCGTAAATACTGTTTGAAATTTCCTTAAATTGGCACATTGTTTTAAAATGTTAGCCATTGTTGGAGTCGCTTCTGTACCCGTAAACTTTTTATTTAATTCGGGTACTCGGTTAATTTTCTCTTGCGACTCGGTTCCTCTAAAGATGGATGCGCCCTTGGCCAAGATGGCGGCGCCCATGTATTATGTCGCTTTTGGCTTGGTGTGTCCATGCACTCTGTTTATCGCCGATTTTTAGCTTTCGCTTCATTGTCGAGGGTGTTTGTAGCGATCGGCGATGTAGCCTTGGTTATTTAACGTTAGTTAAAGGCTGAGTTGTGTGTTTTAAAAAATTTTCACTCAAAAAAGTTTCAAATATTTCCTGCCTAAGAACTTGGTTATCATTAATTTAAGAGAAAGTTAATGTGTTTAAGAAATCTTAACTATCAAGTCGATTGTGCGTGTGCTCGTCATCGCTTGTCATGTGCAGCGTTTTAATTTTTCTCGGTGTTCGCAGAAACCTAAGAATCCGGACACGTTGTGCCAGAAGTGCAACAGGTTCATGAAGCGGAAGTACTTGGGACATCACTGTGTGGCGTGCGCTCAGTGTAAAGTCGGCAGCCCTTGTGATGTGTGCGGGAAGTGGTCGTCGGCAATGGTGGCAGAGTTTGACAGGGATCGACGTGCGAGGCTGGAGAGGATCGCGAAGGACAAGGCAGCAAAGGTGCAGCAGGCGTCTCTTATGGGACTTGAAGGTCGTCTGAATGAACGAATGGATTCAGCGCTGGGCGTATGGGCGGCCCAGTTCAAGGCGATGTTTGACTCGTTGCAGTCCACGGTCCCGGTGAGGCAAGCTGGTGTAGGACAACCGTTAGGTGGTCCGGCTAGTTCTGCTGAGGGGCATGCACCTGCCCCTTCTCTGTCCTTGGCTCAAGAGCCGACGGTAGAGGAGGAAGATCTGCTGCTAATGGAGGATTCCGGCATGCCGGATCTTTCGATGACGGCAATGCCTAGTACGTCCCAGGGGTCGCCCTCGGGATTTGTACGGGTTTGCCAGGCGGATGGTGATGTCGATGTTCCGTCGGGCATATTCCATCCGCTATTTGTGCAACCGGCAATGCCGGCGGAGCCGTGTTTTGCGGTTCCTGCTGGTATCCCGGCAGCGTTAGGTGCGGCTCCTATCGGAGTGACGGTACCAGCCGTAGTTAAGGCGGTCGTAGTCCCGGATCCCGTGCGGGAGCCGATGGATTGCGGGGAGTCCGTGTCTGGCGATTCGCTAGACACCGGTGCCGCCGGTAGTCGCGTTATGGATGCGATCTGTCCTGGCAGAGACGCGTATCGTAACGCCCAGCATGGATCGTCGGTGGCCCTCTCATCTAAGGGAGAGAGGGAGGATGAGAACGGCAGTTCTTTGATGGACGAGTCCGTTTTCTGCACCGAAGCTGAATGGGTGCAGGTCCTTGGATGGATGACCAATCGTCTCGGGTTGGCATCTGATCTAGGATCTCAGCGCGATCCGGCGATGGAACGGATGTCAGAGCGTGCGGCTAGCGCTCTGTCAAGTGGCTCTTCTGCCATGCCGACACTCCCATTGGATACGCAGACTTCTGACATGTTGGAGGTTGCAGCATACCGTCTGGTTCAGCCAGACTATGCATTACCAAAGGCCCCGAAGGGGATAAGGAGTAGGGACCATTTTCCGGAGCTGGCCTATCATCAGTACGCCTGGGTTCCACGGCTTTCCGTTGCGGAACGAGAGGCGCTGAATAGGCCGTTGGCTGGGAAGGCTAAGGGGCGGTCACGTCCCTTGGTTTCGCAGACCAACAAAGACCCGTTCAATGAGCTTACGCTCATTGAGGATGCGGCCAGGGCAGCCATGGCTGCGCTGTCGCACGGGTGTACCGTCTTGCAGGGTATGCTGGACTGCACGGCGGAAGGCGGACAGGTGCCAGAGGCTGCTCCCGGAGTTATTCGGGACACCATGCGCCTGTCTCAGGATTGCCTGGCCAGGGTAATCACTAGAACGTTGGCAGAGCGACGGAGAATGGTTCTCGATTGTGTAGAACCAGGACCGGAAATGAGGGCTGCATTATCTTCTGCGCCCTTCATTGGTCCAGGCTTGTTCGGCGGCTCGGCACGAGAAGCGCTCTCCAAGGTTGCGTCAATGGTGGCGGAGCAAGAAGTGGTCGGCAAGTCGTGGAAGTCGACTAAGAGGACTCAGCCGCAACAGTCCTACCGTCAGCATAGACAGGAGCAGCAGAGGCAGCGTCCTAGATCACCCTTCCGTCCTTCTGGCCGTGATGCCCATAGGTCATCCGGATCGCAAGGACCTGGCCGTTCGTCCTCATACAAGTCCTCTAGTAAGAGGCCGTATGAGGAAGACAGGAGGGGTGGCGGTTCGGGCCGAGGCGGCTACCGTAAGGATAGCCGTGGCGGCGGTTCCGGACCGTCGTACCACAAGAAGCCGCGGGGCGGCCGTGGGGCTCGTTCCTGACGGGTTTCCGGCGGAACCACTACCGATGGCTTCGGAGACAGATGGAGTCGAGAATCTTCACCCAAGCGATTTAGCGTCTTATCGGCTAATCTTGACCGACGATTGTGTGCAGATTCCTTCCGTCGGAGGCAGACTTCAGCTATTCCTAAACCAATGGGAACAGGTCGTGCGCGACTGTTTAGTTTGTCAGTGGATAAGAAACGGCTACGATCCGGACTGGCTCATCCATCAATCGTTAGTTCCGTTAACCTCGACTCCAATATGGACTCCTGTTCCAAGGGAATCAAATCGTCTAGACGCCATTCAGTTAGAAATACAATCTCTTCATCAGAAGAAGGCCATTCATTTAGTCAAGGATCAGTCTTCTCCGGGCTTTTATTCGATCATGTTCCTCGTTCCGAAGCGTACCGGAGGATGGAGACCAATTCTCAATCTCAAACCGTTGAACAAGTTTATTCTTTCTCCCAAATTTCAGATGGAGACGGTTGCAGCAGTAATGACAGGGCTGAGGAAAGGCATGTGGGGAGTGTCGATAGATCTGAAGGATGCATATTTTCATATTCCAATGTCAATTCCTTTTCAGAAGTACCTTCGCTTTGCGTTCCAAGACAATGTTTGGGAATTCAATGCTCTCCCGTTCGGCCTGACCACAGCTCCGAGGGTCTTCACCAAGGTGGTTCTCGCCATGACTTCTTTACTTCGCAGGAGAAACATAGCTGTTCACACGTACATAGACGACTGGCTGCTGAAGGCGGGGAATCCAGTCACTCTGCGCAGCAATCTGCAGGTAGTCCTAGCCTTATTAAAGGATCTAGGGTGGATTGTAAATCTAGAGAAGTCAGAACTGACTCCATCCCAGGAGTTTGTCTATCTGGGAATCTTTTTCAATCTCAGGGACGGCGTAGCTTTTCCGGCGGAGAGCAGAGTCAAAAGCCTGATTGCAGTTCTGGAGTCGGTTTCTCTAGGAGCCTATCTGACGGCGCGCCAGTTTCTCAGGATACTGGGGTTACTAGTATCTCTGGAGAGGGTGGTTCCATATGCGGCACTCAGGCGCAGGCCAATTCAGATGTATCTAATGTCATTCTGGTCTCAGAAAACGGATCCGTTATCTCTGAGGATTCCAGTCAAAGAACCATTGATATTCCACCTTCAGTGGTGGTTATCCGAACAGAATCTCCTGCGAGGTGTTCTGCTACAACCTCCTCAACCTCAGATGTCCATCTTTACGGATGCATCGTTGACGGGTTGGGGAGCTGTATTGGACAATCAGTCAGTATCAGGGGAATGGGATCGGACCAACGCGCAGAAACATATCAATGTGCTCGAACTACTAGCGGTGGTATTAGCACTTCAAAAGTTTGAGAGCCTGATTCAAGGCAAAGTTGTCCTAATAAGGACAGACAACTCGACAGTGGTGTCTTATTTGAACCGCCAGGGCGGCACGAGATCACCAGAGTTGTGTATGATGGTTTGGAACCTTCTGCTGTGGTGCCAAGAGAAGAATATTATTCTTCGGGCAGCACACATTCCAGGAAGATTGAACATCCTAGCGGATGCTCTCAGTCGAAGGACGGTTTGTCGTCCGACGGAATGGCAGCTCAACCAATCGGTAGCGGAGGTTCTATTCAAACAATGGGGCAAGCCAAATGTCGACCTGTTTGCGATGAAGCAAAACGCAAAGATGGTCACTTACGTGTCACCGATCCCGGACCCGTTAGCCTTAGCGGTAGACGCACTGGCAATAAGTTGGCAGGGGATGTACGCGTATGCGTACCCTCCAACAATTCTCATTCCGAAAGTTCTGGCAAAAATAAGAGAGGGGGAGTGCCAGGTACTACTGATCGCCCCGTATTGGCCAGGCCGATCATGGTTTACGGATCTGCTGGACCTTCTGGTCTGCAATCCAGTCTCTCTGCCAGACGCCAGAGATCTAATCTCTCAGAACAAGGGTCTGTACCTCCACGACAGACCTGAAATGTTCAAATTGACTGCATGGATGTTGTCAAGCAGCGTGCAATTGAGGGTGGCTTTTCTGAGCAAGCAGCGAAGTTTGTTGCTTCAGCCAGAAGAGTTTCAACCACAAAGACATATAATTATAGAATCAACAAATTTGCACAGTGGTGTGAGAGAGGAGATATTAATCCCTTTTCTGCATCTGTTCAACACGTAGCGGATTTTATCTGTCATTTATACGAAGTTGACAAACTTGTACCTTCTACCCTAGCAGCATATAAGTCTGCATTAGCTTCAGTCATTCCCAGTCTCAATGTTGAAGGAGTGGAGAATGACACCTTGAATGAAGTTATCAAAGGAATGAGCAATCTGCGACCTAGACACCCAATTCCTATGCCATCATGGAATCTATATCTTGTTCTACAGGTTTTAGGACAAGCTCCTTTTGAACTGATTAGATCTATTGATATTAAACTGTTAACTATTAAATCAGTTTTCTTGGTTGCAGCAGCGTCGGCGAGAAGGAGAAGCGAAATTCATGCGCTTTCTGCCGAACAAGACCGTTTTGTCGTCACGGGTGAAGGTTTACGACTACTTCCACGTATTTGTTTCCTGTCAAAGAATCAGTCACTTAAATATCCAGGACAGCCGATCAATTTGCCAAGTTTAACTAGACATGACCCAAACTCTTCTGTTTGGTGTCCTGTCAGATGTCTTAAAATGTATAAGAAACGTACTAATGAGTGGAGGGACGACCCGAAATCTCTGTGGTTATGTCTCAAAGCTCCCCATTTACATGCCTCGAAAGATACTATTTCTCGTTGGCTAGTTGACGCTATTAAGATGTCACACAAAATCGCTACAGGAAAGCAAATTGATCATGCGAATGCCAATCAGGTCCGAGCACTAGCAGCGTCATCGGCCCTTTATAAGGGTGTCTCATTAGAGGAGGTGATGTCTGTAGCACAATGGCATGCCGAGTCGTCATTCACTGATTTCTACCTTCGCGACATCTCCAGCTCACTTAATCCGGTAGCCGTCGCCAATCTGTCAAACCTAAACTAAGCCACGTCCGACCACTACTTCGCACACATCACTAAAGTCTTCCGCCTACACTGAACAAACGCTATGCACATGACTGAGTACGACCGTGGATTGGGCCAAGCTCCTGTGATGATCAAGAAAAGATCAAGCACTCAAAAATGGTGAGTGTTTACATTAATTAAGTGACTATAAATATATTTACTTACAGTCGAAATACCAGACTGCTTAGGTAAATAGTCTAGTACAAGAGTATTCTTATCCTGTCAACCAGACATTAGACTCATTCCAATTTGAAAATCTAGTCGATATACTGATATTTTTTCAAAGTTAGAAGTTGTAGTAGCTTCTTTGCACTCTACTGGACTGCCCTAGCTGAGACTTGGGGCTGACACGGGTCTGGTGGGTGTTGCATCCCCAGTGACAGACCTCTGAATTTTGTGCGGACAAAAGAGGGGGGGGGGGGGAGCGCGGTCTAGACCATGGAAACTTTAGCACTCTATGAGTCAGATAGCAGAACCCAAGCGTATGCCAGGGTTCTAGTCTCTTCACAACCTTCTCTGTTGGATGGTAGATGAGTGCTGGTTCGAGCCTCACCTCCTCCCACCGGCATTTTCTGGCTGTCGAAATCCGGAGTTTATCATAATAGTACATCTGGTAAGTATTATTCGAAGTAGAATAAAAAAGCATCCGCTTTTGTTTCTACGAGAATTCTTAATACTTACCAGATGTACTATGGCCCTGCCTCAGCCGCCCCGCTGAGGTGAGGCTGAGCTGCTTTCGCAGTTTGCCAAGGCAACATAAGACGAATCTGACTGTGATTGGGAATTGACTCGGTACCTGCGGCTATGGTATTCCCGGACACAGTAGGGGCATGGACCAGGAGAGTGCGGAGTTTTAATTGTTTATTTTGAGCTAGACTAGATAATAGACATTATCATAATAGTACATCTGGTAAGTATTAAGAATTCTCGTAGAAACAAAAGCGGATGCTTTTTTGAGACTGGCTCGATAATGATCCAATCATTCCTACGGTAACTTTTCTTCGCAAAATGAACAAATCACTAAGGACAGATTTTAATTTTCGCAACCAATCTTGATTCTTGACCATTAAAAGCAGATGCATGTACAGTGATAAATTTGATGCAGCTTTAAAAGCTATTCTGTTACACACACACACACACACACACACACACACACACACACACACACACACACACACACACACACACACACACACACACACACACACACACACACACACACACACACACACACACACACACACACACACACACACACACACACACCACACACACACACACACACACACACACACACAACACACACACACACACACACACACACACACACACACACACACACACACACACACACACACACACACACACACACACACACACACACACACACACACACACACACACACACACACACACACACACACACACACACACACACACACACACACCACACACACACACACACACACACACACACACACACACACACACACACACACACACACACACACACACACACACACACACACACACACACACACACACACACACACACACACACACACACACACACACCACACACACACACACACACACACACACACACACACACACAACACACACACACACACACACACACACACACACCACACACAACACACACACACACACACACACCACACACACACACACACACACACAACACACACACACACACACACACACACACACACACACACACACACACACACACACACACACACACACACACACACACACACACACACACACACACACACACACACACACACACACACACACACACACACACACACACACACACACACACACACACACACACACACACACACACACACACACACACACACACACACACACACACACACACACACACACACACACACACACACACACACACACACACACACACACACACACACACACACATATAATATATATTAAAAAATGCTTTTACCTGTATGGTTTCATTTACATTGCTAAGCTGGGATACTGAAATTTAAGTTAATATTTTGCATAGGCAGATAGGTGTCCTACATACGTCATAGACTCATGCCATTACTTGTGGTCATTTGAAGTGAGACACTGGACGTCATCATAGATATCACCATTTTCATTCTCATCACAGCATTTAGATAATAGAGGGGTACATTTCTCATCACAGTATTTAGATAATAGAGGGGTACATTTCTCATCACAGCATTTAGATAATAGAGGGGGTACATTTCTCATCACAGCATTTAGATAATAGAGGGGTACATTTCTAAGCTCCACCCACTTTTTATGCGTGTTGGAATCAATTTCAAACTGAAACCTGAATTCCCAGAATCTAAATTTCGAGGTAGCTCTACAAGTAAGCCATGCAGCACTTACAGCTCCCGGTCAAATTAGTTTCAAAATATTCAACAAATATTTATTAACCCTTTAATGACGAAATTTGTTCAAGAAATTAAAATATTTGCTTATTACGGTTATCGAGCCAGTCATTCCAGTGGTAAATTGTCAAAAAAAGTCTTCACTTGGCCTGCAAATGGACACTCCCCAGGACCATTACAGAGGCTGGTTGTAAATTCATCAAAGACACAATTCATTCACTAGTGACAGATTTTTTGACATTCGTGAGCTATACATAACATTTTTATCATTGTGATGTCAGTTAACCAGTCATGTAATTCAGCTTTCCAGAGTATCCATCCATCATCTGACCTCGTATGATGTGATAATCAGCTCAGCGCGTGTATGATGATGTCACAATCATTATGTCACAAAGGGTTCCATATAGACCGTCATCAAATCTCAAATAGTCCGACACGTATGAATTGTATGTCCTTGTAATTCTTTGCTATTTAATAAACATGCTGTTGAATATTTTGAAACTAATTTGGCAGCAGCAGCGCCCAGTCAAATTAGTTTCAAAATATTCAACAGCTTACCTGTGTAGTTTTTTGGAAATTGATAGTCAGGGTGTTCAGCGATCGATTGATCCGAACACGAGTGAGCTCTTGGTGGAGCTTAGCTAGAAATGGGTGGGGCATAGCTAAAACCAGAAAGCTCCATTGATTATGGCTTCGGGTACTTGAGTAACAGACCAGATACCTTCATTGTCATCATTGTTGTCGTCTTATCACAATGACCTGTATCTTATCAGTCATTGGCTCACTCAATTCAATATCTCTGTTATTTTCTAGTGGAAAGAGCTTCGTAACCGTGGTGATGAGACTGCGAGAATTATACAAGCACATGAACAGGAGGGTATGGAACCACCAGTTGGACTAAAAAATGACTTTGAACAAATGCTTAGACTGGTTTGTATTACGTCTATATTGTGCTTGTTTATAGCGTACCTATTTCTGATCATGTCGGATCAGCATAAGAAACTGGTGCACTTTTTTAAACAATTTTGGTGGAACATGTTGCTGTCTATGACAGCACCATCTCCCCCCAAATTTGTTGAAAAATGAACACCAGTTCATTTTTAATTTAATTTGAAAATCTAAAGTTTTGACACCAGAGTGGTAAGGGTTAAAAGATAGTCAATATTGTATTGTGAGACAAGTCATAAGGTGTAGCCTATAAGCATTGGACCTGGGTCTATTTCTAGATTGCCAGCATCTATGAGAAAGATCCATTAAGTTTGCAGCTGGCTTTAGACGACTGGTGCCCAGCTGATGGTACAAATGTACAGGACAATCTGCCTATGAACAACACAGCTCATCTTAAATCACATGATTGTGACATCAGCTAACAAATCAGCTAGTTGAAACTTACAACTGAGTGACAGGTTGCCTTGTTGTCATGGACATTATAATTTTAATTCTAGTTTGAATGTTTTGTTGCGTTATCATAAAGTTTGAATGTGAAACAAGATCTGGTTCAGTCAGAATAGCTTATTTGATTAATCTTTTAATGATCGAATCCTTTCAAAAAAGTTCAAATTTTTAAGGAAATCTCAATTTCCAAATGAAGAGTAGACTGTTTTTGAAATTTACCCCTGGAATGTCTGTCTGGTTATTGAACCAGTCATTCCAATGATAAATTTTCAAAAATATACTTCTTGGTGTACAAAGTAACATTTTTTTTCAAGACCACTGCAGAAGCCATTTTTGGCGAACGTGTTTTTAAATTTTGAATTTTTCTAGATTGCCAGCATCTATGAGAAAGATCCATTAAGTTTGCAGCTGGCTTTAGACTACTGGTGCCCAGCTGATGGTACAAATCTACAGGACAGTCTACCTATGAACAACACAGCCCATTACAGACCCCCTCAGAGACAGGTATTTATAAAAAAATAAACAGTCTACCATTGAACAACACAGCCCATTACAGACCCCCACAGAGACAAGTATTTATAAACAAATAAACAGTCTACCTATGAACAGCACAGCCCATTACAGACTCCTTAAAAACAGGTACGTATTTAGAAACAAATAAACAGTCTACCTATGAACAACATTACCCGTTACAGAGCCCCTCAGAGACAGGTATTTATAAACAAATAAACATTCTACTTATGAACAGTACATCCCATTACAGACCCCCTCAGAGATGGGTATTTATAAACAAATAAACAGTCTACCTATGAACGGCACAGCCCATTACAGAGCCCCTCAGAAAGGTATTTATAAACAAATAAGCAGTCTACCTATGAACAACACAGCACATTACGGACCCCCGCAAAGACAGGTATTTATAAACAAATAAACTGTCTATCTATGAACAGCACAGCCTGTTACAGACCCCCCGCAGAGACCGGTATTTATAAACAGATGTACATGACAGTCTCTCTGTGATCAGCTTTTTTTCAAAGCTTCACCAGTTTCCTATTTTCAGGGATCGAAATATCAATTTGCCTGGTTGTCCAGAGCATCCTGATTTTCAAAAGGGCAACTAAACTTTGGCTGTTAATGGTACACAGGGCAACCACGATAAATACTCAGCCTAATAGTATTATACTGTGTTTTTGATACCTACTGAATAACTCGTCGTTTTAAGGCATTTCTTTATTTAATTATTAGAAAGAGTAACCAGTATGCTTAATGTCTATTTCTCAATAATTGTGGCCATTCTTCAGAATTTACTTGACAAACAAAGCAATAGTGATTCTAATTTTCTTTGTCGTTTAGCTTAACATATACGCGCAAACTTAATCTGCGGTGGGCAACCTGAAAATGCAAGACATGACATCATAGGTTGCCCTGTGGGCAACTACATCTTTTCATTTGTTTCTAACCCTGTATTTTCTACCAAATTTTAGAGAACATATCTATTTACAGCTGGTATCAATGTAATGTTTAGATTACAAATTATTACGAAAATAACCATAAAGATTACTTCTTTTAAAAAACACTTATTATCTGATCCTTTTAACTACATCTCAAGTGTTCGTAGTGGAAATGAAAAATGTCTGAAATGTAGTTAGCTTTGCGACAGATTAATTCATCGTTAGAGAATTACAATCTGTGGATGCTGAGATATAGCCTGTGATCCACTCTACTATTTCTTGCCCCACTCCATTCTAATTTATGCCTCTTAGTTTCCAGGTCATTTCTTAATATAATACATGTTTTAGCCATTTTATGTATTTTGAAACTCTTGGTCTCTGCTGCTGGTTTCTACAAAAATGTTATATCAGAAAATATAGGCTTGCTTTTGTGCATAAGACATTTTACCTTCAGCCCGTAAGGGGAAGAGGGTATTGCGATCGTGTCTGTCTGTTTGTCTGTGTATCCGGAGTTGTATCTCAAAAACTAATTATCCAATTTGGCTAAAATTTTAACAATGAATGAACTTTCATGAGGATTTCCAGACTTTGATATGGATAAGAGAACCCAGATCTGAATTGGATCAAGTTCTCGATCTGTGGATATCTCGGAAACTAGTTGTGTGATTTGGCTTACATTTTAACACACGAAAGGGCGTGACCGGACACTGTGATACCACAACTTTGGGCATGCTCAAGGAAAATCCCTTCAAAATCTGGAGTCCTTAAAGTCCGAAAAATCAGAAAACTTTATACAAATTGACAGAAACAGGAGTGTGAGAGTCTGCAATCTGTGATCACTTGTGTTATATTCTGTGTCACGGCTTGTCTATTAGTATTGTCAGCTGCTAATTTTAATTTTAGTTTTAAACTTAGTTTGAGTTGAATGAAACTTGTCTCAAATGTTCAAGCTGATGTTTTCTCCAGGTGAGCCTTCATAAGTTTGTACGCTTGGCCGGGGACTTACTCCCTCCATCACTGTATATCCCATATATCAATATGCTGGCGGGCCTAGCTAATGGACCTCAATGTGCACAGCACTGCTTCAATCTACTCAGAACTAACAGTCTTGGACCAGGTAACTAATTACTTGTATGTATTACAGCTATTTCATGTTGATTCCAGAATTCACAGGTGATGTCTTTTAAGTCTAACCTTAGTGACTTTCAACATGATTTCACACATACATATGCTATATCAGGACCTGCAAAACAAATAATGCCCTATTACTGCCTTATACTGCACAGTTATTAACTTTACTGTCTGACCACAGAGGCAGGTAAATATATGAGTTGTGCTAAACCAAACTTGTGAGTATAATTAGCAGGTCTGTGTTTTTCAGTCATGGTACCTGTCAGTCACACACACATAGACACTTACTCATCTGTGATATCAGAGCTTTGTCACATACACGCACGCACGCACGCACTGCAGACAGGAAATGTGCTGATTATTTTAAGAAAAGTGTGTTTGTGTGTACGTGCGTGCGTGTGATAGCAACAGTGATACATGCTGTCTAACCCTTCAACCCTCATATTTGCTCATAAAAATTTCAGTTCTCATTGAAAATATCCTTTTGCTGACCAAGAGGAAGACTATTTTTTAAAATTTATCACTGGAATGGCTGGCTCGGTTATCGAGCCAGTCATTCCAGTGGTAAAATTTTAAAAAATAGTCTCGGTCTGCAAATAAACATTGTTGATGCGTGTTAGCGAGTTAATGTGCATTATGTGATGTGCTGAGTCTGATATGCAGTATGTAAAAGAACTTGAAGGCTGTCATGTTTCTAGTTATGTACTATCCTAGAATATAATTAACCCATTGTCGCCAAATCTTTCTTTGTATTTCAGGTGCTCCTGCTAGTATGGTATCCTGGGATCATATCTTCATGTCTCTTAATCAGTATTACATGGGTCTGCGTAAGGAATCACAAGGCACACTGGATCAGTCTGGTAGTGCTGCTGCTTCGCTGTATCGCGCGGCACATTTACGTGGAATCACACCTCAGGAAATGCAGGGCTTGTTGTCAGTGCTCAAATTGACAAGATGTATTGCTGAGCAGGTGTGTGTGTGTGTATGGCCCTATTATGTTATTATACTGAGCTTCCTTGTGAATATCAAAATTATCCACCAGCTCTTGTAAATGTCATTCTGAATAAGATGCTAGTTTAATACTTTCATCTTGTATTGGAAATATCGTATTACATTTCAATGGAAGGATTTGAACTGTAACTCAAGTATCTGACAGTATGATCAAAATATGTTACTTGTTTGCTAACATCGCAATTAAATATCTGTCATGAAAATGGCAAAAGCCAGACTGTAAGCGTCTGAACTTTGTCTCAATTGTGAATTCACAATTTAATAAATATGTTGAATATTTGGAAACTAATTTGACTGGAAACTCCAAGTCAATTTAGTTTCAAACTATTCAACAGCTTACCTACCTTGAATATAGGGATGCTGTGACAATTCAAACATGTGTGCAAAGTGGACGGAACTTATGTAGAAATGGGCGGAGTTTATCTAGAAATGGGTGGGGCATAGCTAGTAATTGAACCCCCTATTTGGTCTGTGAATGGTAAGAAATGCTCTGTTGAATATTTTATCGCTAATATAATGGGGACCATGATTAATCCGTTAATGGTTAAATTTGGTCAAGAAAATTTTAAAATATGCATATTGAATGTCAATTTACTGGCAAAGAGAATGCAATTTTTGAAAATTTATCACTGGAATGACTGGCTCAGCTCAGAAAAATTGTATTCTTTTGGCCTGTAAATAGACATTCCACAATACCATAACAGAGGCCGGTTTAGGCCGGCATGACCATTAAAGGGTTAATTTTCATATAACAATTATCCTTAAAACCTTTATTAACCCTTTCACTAATGAATTCCACATATCTCATTTTCAAGGCAATTGTACAGGAAAACTTGAATATTTTGAAATTAATCTGACTGGAAGCCATTGCTGCCTTAGGCAGCAATGGCTACCAATCAAATTAAATTCAAAATATTCAACAAAATAAGTGTTGTATCGTAAAGAATTTACTTTCTCCAGGATTTGTCAGTGGAAGGGTTAATGTATGCTTTCCACACTGCTTCTCTCCACCTCAGTGTGAAATGGCTCGAGTGGCTTTGTGTGAGAGCCAACATTGGAACATCATAGTGCTCATGTTTGGCTTGGTCACCTGCAGTATCTCTCCATTGCTGAAAGCTGAACTGTTGCTTCTTCTCGCCGCATTCGGTCGCACTACAGAGCTCGCCACAAATCTCTGGCAATCACTGGAAGTCTCGCAGGTACAGACTTATATAACCATCTCTTAGTCATTATACTGCATATGCACTGCTCAGTCAAAAGTTAAAGCGATGCTAATCTCATCTCAAATGGTGTATTGCACCGATAGAATGTGGTTTATAGATTCCATATCATTCATATCCTGTCACATTCCCTGATCTGTATCGCAATTATCTGTTTTGTAATATCGAGTAAATGTTGAACATTGAGCGACACCATTTTGTCTCCTCAAGCTATTGTGTGTGATGTCATGTAAGCTCCACTGCATCACATTCTTTATTATGTAATGCTCATCCCATTGAAGAGTTTGAAACTAATTTGACTGGAAGTTGTTGCTGCCTATGGCAGCAACAACTTCCAGTCAAATTAGTTTCAAAATTTTCAACAGCTTACCTGTAGGATTGCTTTTATACCTCATTGCCAAACTATAGCTGGCGCCTCTATGACTGAGCGTAATACCGAGGCAGACGCACTAGGGTTTTTCTGATTGGTTGAAAAGTAAATCATGACATCCATCATAGGGTGTAGAAATATACCAACATTTAACTACTAAATCCTGAATATTTTTCCTTAGTGGCGTGATAAAAAGCTTAAAATTACCTGGATAGTTTATGATCGGCGTGTTAGATCACCTGAATAGCTATCAAGAGATGGGATTAGTTATTCTTTAAATCCACTTTTCAAAACAAGGTTAGAGTTCATTGTTACTGAATTTTTCGTAGCATACATAATTCTAGACTGTTTAATAGGTTAACCATTCAGGGTAGACCAGAAATCTAACAAATTCCTTATGACATTGAAAATCTTGAGATTTATTCAATTGGAAGGTGTTCTTGCCTAAAGCAAATTGTTTTGAAAATATTCCTCAGTCGTCCCGTATGGTGGCCTTGATATAGACACATATTTCATTGATGAATTAAGGATTAATGATAAGGTCATTTCATCTATAGTATATCATCCCTCTGCTTTCATTATTTGTAAGTCATACATACTGCTGCCGTGAAAAAGGAATGTTTTCTGTGGAATTGATAGCAACATGTTTAGTGTTGTTCATCTGAGATGCTTTTCCTATTGTTTGTTTCTGCAGATTCTGCCCACAGCTGTGTCAGGACGTACTTCAGAGGTTGGTGGTATACAGGTATGATATTCACTTTGTTTAATATTCTCTAATACTGTCTATGCTGTTTGGTGTTATACGACTAGTGAATATATGAGGGAATGATATGATTATAATAATATTATTTGTGTGATCTTTTGGTTTGATTTGATAGTTATGTAATTATATTATTTTTAGTGAACTTTTGGTCTGATGTGTTGTATACTGTGTATAATATACCTTTATTTATTTAACTAATTATTCATTAGATGGGGGAATCGATTCAAAACTCATGAAACATCATCTAGGGCAATAGGTAAGCTAAGTTTGTTCAAGAGGACTTGATTGACCAAATGGTTTGAGGCCATCTTGGGTGACCTAGTTTTTCCGAAAATGACTTCTAGAACCACTGAAGTGATCAAGCCGAAATTGGGGAGATATGATTAGAGACTAAGGGCCATTAAAGTTTGTTCAAGGGAAGGTAATCCATAGAAAAAACTGGGCTGCCATGGGCCAATCTAAATGTAGCGTGTTTGGCAGCCATATTGGATTTTTTATTTTAATGGATTTTGAGGCCGAAATTGGTTTTATATATGTTTGTGGGTATTCTGATTTCATATTTGTCATTTTTAAACTGTCAGATAAACGGTTTGACAGCCATCTTTAATTTTGTTTCCTGCCAAAAACTCCCATGCTAAAACAATGGGAAATTAAAAATGTCTTCTAGAGAACCACTGGACCGATTTCAAGTATATTTGGCGGGAAGCATTCTTAGGGTATAGAGGTCCATGTTTGTTCAAACAAAGCCGATTGGCCAATTTGGTTGGCGACCACCTTGGATTTTGGTCGATTTATAGAAATGTCTTCTCCAAAACCGCTTGGGGGATCAATTCAAAACTCATGAAATATCATCTAGGGAAAGAGCTGCACCAAGTTTGTTCAAGTGAACTTGATTGGCCAAATGTTTTGCCGGCCATCTTGAATAACCTATTTTTTGCCAAAAAAACTCCAGAGCCACTGAGCGGATTGGGCCGAAATTTGAGATATGATTAGGCACCGAGTGTCATTAAAGTTTGTTCAAGGGAAGGAGAAGAAACATGGCCGCAATGGACCATTCGAAATGTAGTGTGTTTGGCGGCCATATTGAACTTGCAAAAATGTCCACAAACTCATTTAAAAGACTACTAAACCAACCACCAAGAATTTTGACAAAAATGCATAGTGCTCCAGGTGAGCGACACAGGCCCCTTGGGCCTCTTGTTAATTATCTCATTTGTAGGCCAATAAATTATTTTAGAAAATTTTCCAACTGATAGCTGGCTCGATAACCGAACCAGTCATTACTGTGATAAATTTCCAAAAATATTCTTCCTGTGTCCTGCAAATGGACATTGACTAAGCAAAGATTTTGATGGCCCTACTTTGTGTGTGTGTTATAGGCTGAACTGGAAGAGGTCGAGTCGCGTGCTGAAGAGTATCCTCTCACACAAGCATTTCTAACACTGCTTAACACACTCACTAATATCCCCGTACCTTCAGCACTTGGAGTGGGATTCCGGGCACCGGGCTTTGAGCCATACCTGTCATTTGTCAGAGACCACATCTTGTTGAAGTTTCCATCGCGTGCATACAAAGATGCTGGAGAAAAGGTAAATGCTGGAATTATACAGGACTTAGAGCACAGCTCATAAATAAGTTAGCATGTTTCCAAAACAAAAACAGAAAGATGTTAATTAGTACAATCTTGAACACAATGTAATAAATCTTCTGTTGAATATTTTGGAGTTAATTTTGTTTGGAAGCTATTACTGCCTTAATCCAAAATATTGAACAGGGCTTTTTATTTTGTTTTGGAACCATGTTAAGTTTTTTCTGAGCTGTACTGTAAATGCTGGAATTACACAGACCCTATAAAACATTTACTATTTCACAGATTGATTTGTATGTTTTCTAGTAGCAGCAGTAGCAGAATACTGTCACAGCAGCAGCAGCAGCAGCAGTAGTAGTAGTATTTGGTGATTTGCATGTCGGCACATTACAGAATTCTAACATGCTTGACCAGACTGACCATGATAGTCCCCCTGTGTGATATGACCAGTGAGCAGTATAACAAAATGGTTGATTGCTTATGTCATAGATCAAATGCATTTCCACAAATATCACTGTCAAATGCCACCTTGAATCTTGTTTTTTGTCATCAATTGATTGGCATGAAAATATTCTGTTGACTTTGTGACACTCAATATTTCACACATCCATCATACAATGTACCTGTGTTACTATTCTTGTCATGCATAACTCAAAACTGGTTTTGTTACAGTGGAAAGTTGCATCATTGTCACTGGAGTTAATACACAAGCTGCTACGAGAACACACTATCTCTGTACATCACTTCATGGATGAGCATGTTGAGACACCGAGCGGCACCGTCACGGCTAACAAAGCCCCCGGTCACAGCCTCATGCTACATCTTCTCAATGATACAGGACTACTCAGAATAGTAAGTACCATCACAGCTAACAAAGCCCCTGGCTACTGCACTAACAGAGCCCCTGGTCACAGCTAACAAATCCTTGGTCACAGCTAACAAAGCTAACAACACAGCTTACAAAGCCCCGGCCACCGCTAACAAAGATCCAGCCAAAGCTAACAAAGCCCTGGCCACAGCTAGCAAAGCCCGGCCACAGCTAGCAAAGCCCGGCCACAGCTAACAAAGCTCCAGCCAAAGCTAACAAAGCCCGGCCACAGCTAACAAAGCCCCAGCCACAGCTAACAAAACCCCGGCCATAACTAGCAACGCCCGGCCACAGCTAACAAAGCCCCAGCCACAGCTAACAAAACCCCGGCCATAACTAGCAATGCCCGGCCACAGCTAACAAAGCCCCAGCCACAGCTAACAAAACCCTGGCCATAACTAGCAAAGCCCGACCACTGCTAACAAAGCCCCAGCCACAGCTAACAAAACCCCGGCCATAACCAGCAATGCCCGGCCACCGCTAACAAAGCCCCAGCCACAGCTAACAAAACCCTGGCCATAACTAGCAAAGCCCGACCACAGCTAACAAAGCCCCAGCCACAGCTAACAAAACCCCGGCCATAGCTAACAAAGCCCCAGCCACAGCTAACAAAGCCCCGGCAACAGCTAACAAAACCCTGGCCATAACTAGCAACGCCCCGGCAACAGCTAACAAAACCCCGGCCATAACTAGCAATGCCCGGCCACAGCTAACAAAGCCACAGCCACAGCTAACAAAACCCTGGCCATAACTAGCAAAGCCCAGCCACAGCTAACAAAGCCACAGCCACAGCTAACAAAACCCCGGCCACAGCTAACAAAGCCCCAGCCACAGCTAACAAAACCCCGGCCATAACTAGCAAAGCCCGGCCACAGCTAACATAGCCCCAGCCACAGCTAACAAAACCCCGGCCACAGCTAACAAATCCCCAGCCACAACTAACAAAACCCTGGCCATAACTAGCAAAGCCCGGCCACAGCTAACAAAGCCCCAGCCACAGCTAACAAAACCCCAGCCACAGCTAACAAAGCCCCAGCCACCGCTAACAAAACCCCGGCCATAGCTAGCAAAGCCCGGCCACAGCTAACAAAGCCCCAGCCACAGCTAACAAAACCCCGGCCGCAGCTAACAAAGCCCCAGCCACAGCTAACAAAGCCCCGGCCACCGCTATCAAAGCTCCAGCCACAGCTAACAAAGCCTCAGCCACAGCTAACAAACCTCAAGCCACAGCTAACAAAGCCCCAGCCACAGCCAACAAATCGGCCATGGCTAACAAAGCCCCGACCTCGGTCACAGCCTCACGATTAATCTTCTCAACGACCTCATAGCCTGAAATTAATTTATCAATGCCTTCCAGCGAAACTATTTTCAAAATATTTAACCACCTGTATTAAGAGACCACCTGATGGCTATAGTTTCTATTTGTGTGCAATCCATAAGGTTATCAGTGAAGCCAGATGTAAACGTACTATTTCTTATCATGTGATCACCTGTCTCTACAACCATTTAATGTTAGCCATTTAAACTTCAAATTTGTTCAAGAAAATTTCAATGTGTTTGCAGACAAAGAGATTATTTCTGAAAATTTGCCACTATAATCACTGTCTCAGTTACCGAGTCCGTGATTCCAGTGAAAAATTTTCAAAAATAATATTCGACATTAGTCATGGCAGGTGCAGAAGCCATTTTCAGGCTGGTTTGTGAAAGGTAAAGCTATTACGCTAACTTTGTGTTTTTAAACATCGGACAAACATCATTGATTTTATCAGCAAGTGATACTGGGTAGCTACTGTTTCTTTCAACTTTAGTTTTTTGCACATTTCGCTATTAAGTTTACTGTCGGACCATTGACAGTTAAATATATGCTGTGTGCTAAACCAACCTTGTGCGTATAATTAGCAGGTCTGTGTTCTCAGTCACAGTCTCTGTCAGTCACTCACACACATGCATGTACATACTCTTCAAATATAGTCAATTTTGTTTTAATCCTTGTTGAATATTTGGAAACTAATTTAACTGTGCGCTGTTGCTGCCTATTGTTACTGCCATAGCAACAGAACCCAGTCAAATTAGTTTCGAAATATTCAACAGCTTACATGTATAGTTTTCTGGAAATTGAGATTCAAAGAGTGCAGGGATCGATTGATCCCATCATGGGGCATAGCTAAAACTGAATTCCTCCATTGCTGGTGACATCAATGGTTTGTGTTAATAGCATTGGTCCTTTATTATTTTATTACCAGAAGTAATTTTGCATACAGCTCTAACAATTTACCAGTATAGCCTATTATAACGCACAATTGTTAAGCTTACTCTCTGAGGACATAGTCAGTTAAATATATGAGTTGTGCTAAACCAAACTTGTGAGTATAGTTAGCAGGTCTGTGTTCTCGGTCACAGTCCATCAGTCACTCAGACACATACATACACACTAACAAGTATTCTACGCTGAATCACCTGTGACACGGTACAGTTGTGATATAGCCGACCTACGATAACAATATCATGTTTATTAATGTTTGATTCTATGCTCACAGAAGTGTCATTCTGTTCTAAAACCTGTCGATGCATGTAATATGTGAAGATCGGAAATAATCTCAACTCCCTGATTTAACCCGTTAACCCTCAAATTTGTTCTAGAAAATTGCACTTTTCTCATAGAAAATGTCCATTTGCAGAGCAAGAGAGGACTAGTTTTGAAAATTTCCCACTGGAATGACTGGTTCATTTATCGAGCCAGTCATTCCAGTGGGAAATTTTCAAAAAGTCGTCTTTCTCTGCAAATTGCCATTTCTCAAGATCATTGCAAAAAACTTTCTTGCTGATATGAGTGTTAAAGGGTTAATATTAAAATTGTCATGCTTGTTTAGTAAAGCTCTCAAATTAATATTTCATAAACTCAGTTCAGATAATTATGATATTAAATGAGGAGTTTATGATCTGATATGTATCTTATCTGGCTGTATGTCTGTCTGTGTATATGTGTCTGTATACATGTCTGTATATTTATATATATATGTGTCTGTATATGTCAAATTTATACAAGTCATAAAATTCCGCACATTGTTTTCGTAATATTACCTTGTAAAAATAACAATAGTATACAATGCACAATTAATACTTTTACTGTCTGATTGTAGACCGTTAAATATGTGCTTTGTGCTAAAGTAAACTTGTGAGTATAATTAGCAGGACTGTGTTCTTTTGGTCATGGTCTCTGTCAGTCACTCACAGACACACATTCACACACTTATAGATGTCTTTCATGAAATCCCAGCAGAAGACACACACGCACGCATGCATGCATGCACACACACTGTACCATATCTACTAGATAGTTGTTTAAAGCTCAGACATAGCAAGAAAGGCATATCAATGATGAAAAGTGTTTAGAAATGTCCATTTGCAGGTCAAGAGAAGACTATTTTTGAAAATCTATCACTTGAATTCCTGGCTTGATGTTTGAGCCAGTCATTCCAGTGATACATTTTCAAAAATAGACTTCATTAATCTGCAATCACTTGATTTAGACTTATTCGATTTTCACCAAATTCAGATTAATTAACTTCATAATATAAAGGTGTCGGTCAAGTTCGTGTTTCATTAGTTTTTGTCAATATTTGCCACAGTTATTGCCCTTGAAATAAACAAACTAAATCTGATGGTTTCTGTGCAATAACTCATGCTAGACTAAACAGATTTGAACCAAGTTCAGAATTTAGATTAATGGTATTAAGACCGAGATTAAGTTCATGCTTCGTTAGTTTCCGTCACTATTTGCCAGAGTTATCTTCCTTGAAAAATAGAATTATCGTTAATTTAACGTCATCCCTTTACGACAAACACTGTAATGTAAGCACATATATCAGTTATACGGAGCAGGCAAGTGAATTGCGCAGATTCCTTACATCTCATATACTTTGAATCTGAAATTCCCAGAATCCCATTTTCAAGTTAATTATATATATATATATACAAGTACATGTAAGATGCTGAATATTTTAAAACTAATTTGACTGTGGGCTGTCGCTGCAAGCGTAATTGATTATGACAGCGATATATGTGATCGGATACATCCATTTTGTAAGTCCCATTCATGTCATATTTAGGCTGTTTTTTGTCTCGCTCTATAGAGTCCGGTGTCTGCCACTTCTGGCAGCGGTGGCGGCGGCGGCGGCGGCGTAGACTCAGTTGGGCTCACCTTTTTCTGTGTCTTTATTATTCTACAACATCTTCGGATTTCATAAAATGTAACAGACATGTTCTCTACAGTGCAAAGATGCAATCTTCATCTGTTGCCGAGCAAATTTATGAGTGTCCCTCTTCATGATTTTTGACGTAAGAATATTTTTTCATTGGCCTTTTCAGATTTTAACCCTTTAATGGTCAAGATTTTTCGCAAATTTTCCATCGGTATATGCCCATTTGCAGGCCAAGATAAGACAATTTTTAAAAATTTATCACTGGAATGACTGGCTTGGTAACCAAGCCAGTCATTCCAGTGATAAATTTTCAAAAATAGTCTTCTCTTGGTCTGCAAATGGACATTTTATTTGAGGGTTAAAGGGTTAGAAGCTATCTGTCTAGTGACCAGGCATGGCTGATATATATATATAAGTTGAACGTGGACTCGATGTTTACACTAAGCGACTAATGATTCTTTTTGTTATACTGTACATGTACTTTCACTTTAAGAGAACTTGACAAATAGTTAGTGTATATATATTAAGAAAACCCTTATTGTTATGTATTTTTCAGGTGCTCTACATTCTCCATGATGGTGTCAAGCTCCTGGAGCAGTACACCGCGTTACCAGGTATGTCAATGAGATCTGTTAACAGTACACAATGTTACCAGGTATGTCAATGAGATCTGTCAACAGTACACAATGTTACCAAGTATGTCAATGAGATCTGTTAACAACTTAACAGTACACAGTGTTACCAGTTATGTCAATGAGATCTGTTAACAGTGTTACCAGGTATGTCAATGAGATCTGTCAACAGTACACAGTGTTACCAGGTATGTCAATGAGATCTGTCAACAGTACACAGTGTTACCAGGTATGTCAATGAGATCTGTCAACAGTACACCGTGTTACCAGGTATGTCAATGAGATCTGTCAACAGTACACAGTGTTACCAGGTATGTCAATGAGATCTGTCAACGGTACAGTGTTACCAGGTATGTCAATGAGATCTGTCACAGTGTTACTAGGTTTGTCAATGAGATCTGTCAACAGTACACAGTGTTACCAGGTATGTCAATGAGATCTGTCACAGTGTTACCAGGTATGTCAATGAGATCTGTCAACAGTACACCGTGTTACCAGGTATGTCAATGAGATCTGTCAACAGTACACCGTGTTACCAGGTATGTCAATGAGATCTGGCACAGTGTTACCAGGTTTGTCAATGAGATCTGTCAACAGTACATAGTGTTACCAGGTATGTCAATGAGATCTGTCACAGTGTTACCAGGTATGTCAATGAGATCTATCAACAGTACACCATGTTACCAGGTATGTCAATGAGATCTGTTAACAGTACACAGTGTTACCAGGTATGTCAATGAGATCTATCAACAGTACACAGTGTTACCAGGTATGTCAATGAGATCTGTCAACAGTACACAGTGTTAGCAGGTATGTCAATAAGATCTGTCAACAGTACACAGTGTTACAAGGTATGTCAATGAGATCTGTCAAAAGTACACAGTGTTACCAGGTATGTCAATAAGATCTGTCAACAGTACACCGTGTTACCAGGTATGTCAATGAGATCTCAACAGTACACAGTGTTACCAGGTATGTCAATGAGATCTGTCAACAGTACACAGTGTTACCAGGTATGTCAATAAGATCTGTCAACAGTACACCGTGTTACCAGGTATGTCAATGAGATCTGTCAACAGTACACCGTGTTACCAGGTGTGTCAGTAAGATCTGTCAACAGTACACCGTGTTACCAGGTATGTCAATGAGATCTGTTAACAGTACACAGTGTTACCCGGTATGTCAATGAGATCTGTTAACAGTACACAGTGTTAGCAGGTATGTCAATAAGATCTGTCAACAGTACACAGTGTTACAAGGTATGTCAATGAGATCTGTTAACAGTACACAATGTTACCAGGTATGTCAATGAGATCTGTCAACAGTACACCGTGTTACCAGGTATGTCAATGAGATATTGACAACAGGTTGGAGCACTTATTAGCTCATATAGTATGGCATAGTATACATGTTAAAGGTTCTGATGATGATAGCAGTGTTTGTCTGCTAATAGTGATAATAGGATTCAGAACTGCTACATCATTTATTTTATGTCTTGAGGAATGGCCATTTACAGGTCAAGGGAAGACTATTTTTCAAAATTGACCACTGGACCGATTGGCTCGATAATCGAGCCAATCATTCCAGTGATAAATTTTCGAACATTGTCCTCTCTTGGTCTGCAAATGGACGTCGTCTGTGAATCCTTTTTTCACATCAAGAGTATACTTACCTCCCTAATACTTTTGATATTGCTAAATATTGGTGTTCACTCAATAAAACACTCAGATTAAAAACAGTTAGGTGCCCCTACTGGGCAGGTAGACAGAGGTAGTCAGGCGGATGCCGGCCCCACCACCGCGCATGCGCCGACTACTACTTCCTCTTTGCTAATTTATTGGCAGAGAGTTCACATGCGTTTGTGCTTGTTAAAAAGTTTTCACTCGTTTACCTGTGTAAAATAGTCTGAATATACCTGGAAAGAAAGAGAAGGATGTCAGAAAGGGCGACTTCTCCGGAGGAGGGAGCTGGATCTCTTTATCAGGTGATTTCAACTATATTCTAGCGAGTTTTTCCCCGGTGTAATGTGTTTCCGGGACTCGTGTTTACCGTGATGAGCGCCGGTTTGAGTTGTTTTTTTCAACTCGGTGCTATATAAGTCTAATCTCTCTTTGTGTTTATGTCCACAGGTATGGATTTGCATTATTAGTGGACATCTCAGCACAGGAGGGTTTGTTTCTCTCCACCACGGTTCCATTTCCTACTAATACTGTTAGGTTATCTAACCAAAAAAGTCTATGCTCAGTGAGTTGGAGGCTTGATATAAAGGTCTTCTCACTTTGCCCTCTTGATCCAATTCCTTCCCCTTAGGTGGAGAGAGTTAAGAGGCGTAGTCTTGGTGGAGTGCTCCAGTGCATCACGTTGGATGGTTTGTCTATACCAGGTGTCAGGTATCTAATTAATGATATGAGGTGATATGAATTATTTGAAAAAATAATGACTGTTTTATACCATTGTTATCATTGGGTATCTGATGGTGTGTAGTCTGAATATCCATGTGAGGTTGTTCTAGTTGCGAATACAATTCGTCCTTGCACTTGGATGCTTGTTGCGGACCGATTTAATTTCTGTCAAGGGATTGATGACGTCATAATCAGCCTTGCTCTTTATTTACATTTAAAGTTTTGTCCAACGCTGGTTTTTCTTGATTACTGATCTTTATGATCTTGTCCCTCTCTTTTAGTTGGTTTTGAGTTTCTAACCTTAACTAACTTACTCATTGTCCTCGTCCTTTGTCCTGTTTCAGAGACCTGGTTGTCCGTCCTCTGGCCGCTTTCTGAAGGATCGGTTTGTTCCCCATTTGTGCTTCAGCTGCAGTCCCTGTGGACCGCTGCTTAAGTGCGTCGTATGTAAGCAATGGGGGGGCGAACTGATGTCTGACTTTTTGTCGTTGCAGGCAAAGGAGAAGGGCGTGGAGGAGGAGAGGAAGGCAAAGAGAGAGAGAGTGTTTCGAAGAAGGGTAAGAGGAAGGCCTCGTCCGCGGTGGACATGGAGGCCTTCCGGTCCGAAATGTTGGGAGAGATGCAGAGGACAATAAAGGATTTGGTCCCAGAGTTGCTTCGCAGCATGCTTCCTGAGCCAGCTCCTTTGTTGTCCTCAGCATCTGCTTCAGAGCAGGTTATCTCCGCCTCTGAATCTAGTTTCCGTAGGTCGATTCCGTTGTTTGAGAACGATTCAGAGGTGGCCCCATTGATGGGGGCGTTCCACGACCCTGGCAGCAGGCTTGGTGCCGCGCCGAGGGGCTGTGGACATCGGTTGTTGCAGGGACCCGCGGTCTGCTCATCAGACCCGGGGTATCCGCACGCCGCGGGTGCCAATGCCTCCTATGGCACCTTCCCTGGCCAGTCCGGGTTAGCTCTCTTTGCTGACCCGGAGTCTAACCTTTCTGGCCAGGAGGAAGAGGATTTCCTGCTAGGGTCGCCGTCTGGAGACGTGACCATGGACTACGACGTCTGTGCACCCCTCGCGGGGAATGCAGGCGATGTGGTCCATGGTTCTACTCACGCAGGAGTAGAATTCACGGTCCAGAAGGTGACCCTGGGCGGTGCTGAAGGCCAGCGTTACCGCATACCTCGGCTTGCTGAGTGTCGCTGGTGCTGGTCTGGGCCGTGGTGGGGAGGTGTCTGCCCCGCGCTCTACCACGGCGCCTGCTCTTGGTCAAGCCAGTGAGCTTAGCATGCCTGGTCTTTCAGGGCCGCATGTTTTCCCTGGCTTGCCAGCGGTATCAGCATACCCGCGGTCAAGCTCTGCTGCGTGCGCTCAGGAGGAAGACGAAAGCCCCCGTCTTGTAGAGCGCTCGCAGCTAGCCACAGAGGAGGATTGGTCGGACGCTTGCCAGTGGCTGGTGAGTGTTCGGCCAGACCTGCTCGTGGAGCAGTCAGCTAGCCAGCGAGATCACAGGCCGTGGTTAGCTGGTAAGCCGACTGCAAACGCTATGCCATCTCTGCCGCTGGCTGAGCATGTCGTGGACATGTTCGAGGCGGCGGAGACGTCCATTAAGGCGAATGGGCGTCTCGCGAAGGCCCCTCGTGAGGTGGCCAGGCGTTGCCGCATCGTGCCCCTGGACTACCAGCGTTACGGTGTGGTGCCCAAGCCAAGTGTCGATGACCGCGCGGCTTTGGGCGAAGATGCGCGGCCAGGCTCCCGTTCTGACACGGGTGTCCTGTGCTCGAACGCGTTGCGTTCGGCAAATGCCGCGCTGCGTGATGCGGAGGAGAGTGGGAGAGCGTCGATTGCTGCTCTGTCCCACGTCTCCCAGCTGTTACAGGGGGTGGTAACGGCATCCGCATCGCGCCAACCAAGCCCGGTCACAGTCCAGAGAGCCATCCAGGATGGTATCAACCTGGCTCTGGACTGCTTGACGCGGGCGTTGACCAGGAGTGTCCGGGCGAGGCGCACGTTTGCCTTGGACAATCTGTGCCCGTCCCAGGACCTGTACAATAGGCTACTGCGTACGCCTATGACAGGTCCTGGTCTCTTTGGAGGTGAGGGATGCAAGCACCTCCAGGAGACGGTGACTCTGGTCAACAACCAGAGGGCGCTGCGCGAGCAATTTGAAGTGCTCCGTCATGCGAGCGTTCGCGCAGCACCCCCTGCGTATCGTCCCCTGCAGGCTCGAGGTGGAGGTGGCCAGGTCAGCGGCCAGCCACCATCGCAGCGACGGCCTAGGCCGCGTGCGATTCGGCCCGCAGCGAGGGGGGCGCAGGCTCCCCAGGCGCAGCCAGTCAGGCAGCCACCCGCGCACCGAGGTGCGCGCGGTGCTGGGCGTGGCGCGCGGGGATCTGGTCGCGGTAATCGGGCCTGCTGGGCCGGTTACCACGGTGGGAACCACTCCGGTGTTTCTGGCCGAGAAGACAGTGCCACTCTCGCACTCCTTATGTCCACCTCTCTCCCTAGGTGGACCGGTGGGCGGCCGATTGGCCGACCACTTGCCAGAGTGGAAGCGGTTGACTCAGGACCGTTTAGTCTTGCGATGGCTTTCTGTCGGCTATCATCCCGATTGGATGACAGGCCCGCCATCGCGACTGTCTCTCGTGCCGATCTGGACTCCGATTCCGAGAGATCCAGATCAAAGGTTGTGTATCGAGGAGGAGATAAATTCCCTCATACAAAAAGGAGCTATTCAGCCGGCGCAGAGGTGCCCGGGCTTCTATTCAACCGTGTTCTTAGTAACAAAAAACACCGGAGGGTGGAGGCCGATTCTCAACCTCAAGCCATTGAACAAGTTCATAGAGACGCCCAGTTTCAAGATGGAGACTGTGCGCTCGGGGTTGGCGGGGTTAGAGCAGGGAATGTGGACGGCTTCAATAGATTTGAAGGATGCTTATTTCCACATTCCCATAGAGAGGAGTTTCCGTCGCTTCCTGAGATTTGCATTCCAGGGCAGACAGTGGGAATTCAGGGTATTACCCTTCGGAATTTCCACGGCTCCTCGGGTCTTCACCCGTGTGGTTCTCGCGATCACGGCATACCTCCGCAGGAGAAGCATAGCAGTCCACACGTACATAGACGACTGGCTGTTAAAAGCACACACCCAGGAAACGTTATCGGCCAATCTGGAGATTGTTTTGAAAACTCTCACGGACTTGGGCTGGATAATCAATTTCCAAAAATCAGAGCTGACTCCATCCCAGAGGTTTGTTTACCTGGGCATGTTCTTCGATCTGGAGACGGGATATGTTTATCCTACTCAGGAGAGGGTTCAGAGACTCATCTCCTTAATACAGTCGGTGTGCGACAGTCGTCATGTCCTGGCACGGGTTTACTTGAGAATGCTGGGTTTGATGGTTTCATTGGAACCAGTCATTCCGCAGGCGGCCTTACGCAGGCGCCCGATCCAGTTGTTTCTCATGACACAGTGGACCCAGAGTTCAGGTTCGCCTCTAATTCACCACCAGCAATGGTGGTTGAATATAGAGAATCTCTTGCTGGGGGTTTTGCTAACCCCTCCCCACCGTCAGGTGACTGTGTATACAGATGCATCGATGGAGGGGTGGGGAGCTTGTCTGGAAGAGTCCACAATATCAGGGCTTTGGGATCTGGATCAGTCAAAGGAACATATCAATCTACTGGAGCTAAGAGCAGTAGTCCTGGGCCTGGAACATTTCTTACAGAAAGTTCAGGCCAAGATTGTTCTTATTCGTTCAGACAACTCAACAGTAGTGACTTACATAAACCGCCAGGGCGGAACGAAGTCGCCCAGTCTCTGTATGATGACTTGGAAACTGCTTTGTTGGTGCCTGGATCACAGGATTACCTTGAGAGCAGTTCATATTCCGGGAAGGCTAAATCTGCTAGCAGACTCAATGAGCCGAAGGATGAGTATTTTACCCACGGAATGGCAACTAAATCAATGTGTGGCGGATCGTCTGTTCGACCATTGGGGGAAGCCCAACATCGATTTGTTCGCAACGAAGAAGAATGCGAAGATGACGACGTACGTCTCTCCGATTCCAGACCCAAGCGCTTTCGCAACAGATGCGTTAGCTATCAGCTGGGCGGGAATGTATGCATACGCATTCCCTCCAGCAATCCTGATTCCAAAGGTGCTTCAGAAAATCAGGCAGCAGGAGTGCCAAGTGCTTCTGATCGCCCCGGATTGGCCAAGCCTTCTGGTCTGCAGTCCGGTTCCTCTGCCTCTGATGGGCGACCTTATCTTCCAGGGCAAGGCCCTTCACGACAATCCGTCAATGTTCCGATTGACTGCGTGGATGTTGTCAAGGAGGGTATTTCTGAGCAAGCGGCCATGTTTATGGCCAAGGCCAGGAGGGGGTCAACCTCCAGAGCATATAACTATAAAATCAACAGATTTGCAGAGTGGTGCTCAAAAAGATGTATTGATCCAATGGATTCATCTATTCAGGTAGTAGCTGATTTCCTCTGTCACCTATATGATGCCTATAGCCTCAAGCCTAACTCTATTGCTGGTTATAAGTCAGCTTTAATGACTGTTATTCCTTGCTTGGCTAACAGGGGGAGTGATGAAGTAAGTACATTAAATGTATTAATTAAAGGCATGGGCAATCTAAGACCAAGGAATCCACCACTGATTCCAGTTTGGAGTTTATCTCTGGTGCTTCAGGTACTAGGAGATAAGCCTTTTGAACCACTTATTTCCATTTCTATGAAATTGTTGACTCTTAAAACTGTGTTTTTAATTTCTGCGGCCTCGGCAAGGCGTAGGAGTGAGATTCACGCCTTATCAGCCGAGGATGACCGTTTTGTGGTTACAGGGGAAGGCCTTAAGCTTCTACCTAGGATTAATTTCTTGGCTAAGAATCAGTCTTTGAAATATCCAGGTCAACCTATTTTTTTGCCATCTTTAACTAGATATGATCCTAATTCTAAAGTATGGTGCCCCGTACGGGCGCTGCTCCGGTACAAACAGCGTACTTCGGAGTGGCGTACCGACCAGTCAGCGTTATGGTTGTCATATATTGAACCCCATGGCAGGGCGTCTAACGACACCATTTCCAGGTGGATTGTAGAATGTATTCAGTTTTGTCACAAATCCGCCACCGGGAGACAGGTTGATGTGGCCAAGGCTCATTGTGTCCGCGGTGTCGTGGCATCCGCTGCCCTGTTTAGTGGGGTCCCTGTGGATGACATTATGTCCGTGGCTCAGTGGCACTGTGAGTCAAGTTTTACAGACCATTACCTCCGTGACACCTCAAATCCTCTCGCGTTGTCGATTTTGAAACAATAATCACCTGTATGTTTTATGAGGAGCGTTTCCTCGTTGCTTATATACATCACATTTAAGTAATGGTAACAACCGCTTGTCGGGACTGCATCAGGCTTCTCTTCTGGGAACGTGATGACAGCTTCCAAGTTCAACAAGGTCAGTCTTGTTTATGGGTTGTTCATTGTTAAATGTATTGTCACGTTACCCGTTATTATTAATATGGTGATGGTTTGTGTGGATTGTGGTTCATAGAGAGTATACGAAAATGGAGTACTTTCGTCTCTGTCCTGTAGTACGTGGCACTAGTACGTAGAGAGCGTATAGGACATTGAGGTCATCTAGTCTTCCTCCCAGGAGGGGGGGGGGAGCGCATATGACATTCGGTCATCTCTCATGCATCGGTTGTGTTATCCAATGGTTTGTCAAATCCTGACTGTGTTCTCACACAGTTTTCAGACGTTTTTAAGTGCCGTAAACGCGTGAAAGCGTACAGGGAACAGCTGGTCTTTTGACCTCGCCTCCCTCCCACCAGATTCACTTTCGAATTCTGGCAATATCAAAAGTATTAGGGAGGTAAGTATACTCTTGATGTGAAATAAACGAAATCTAGGATTTCTTTTTTCACGAGAGAGTTGATACTTACCTCCCTAGATACGGACCCGGCCTCTCCACCCCACAGAGGCTCGGTCTTCAGGCTCTTAGTAGTTGCATGTGTGTCAGCCAATAAATTAGTCAGAGGAAGTAGTAGTCGGCGCATGCGCGGTGGTGGGGCCGGCATCCGCCTGACTACCTCTGTCTACCTGCCCAGTAGGGGCACCTAACTGTTTTTAATCTGAGTGTTTTATTGAGTGAACGCCAATATTTAGCAATATCAAAAGTATTAGGGAGGTAAGTATCAACTCTCGTGAAAAAAGAAATCCTAGATTTCGTTTAATGCACTATATAATCAGTCGGCAGAATAACACACTATATGTCAGTCCATCCAGAATATATATTTATTGTTCCGTGATTGAATCCAGCCATATTCAAGCAAAACTAACAAATATATGTACTGCACAAGTCAATTATTAAGTTTTCTGTCTGACCACATAGATAGTTAAAAATGTGATTTGTGCTAAGATAAACTTGTGAGTATAATTAGCAGGTCTGTGTTTTCTCAGTCATGGTACCTGTCAGTCACTCACAGACACACCAGCACGCATGCCGCACACACATTCACGCATGCATGCATGAACATGCACACACAATTTACCATGTAATGATCTTATCAAGAAACTAGAAATCTCAACGAATAGCCATAATTTGCAAATTATGTGGGAAAATTTACAACAACTGGATTGATTACTGCGGCTCGATTATCAAGTCAGTCTTTCCAGATGTAAGTTTTTAAAATTCTTTTTCAAATTGACCACGTCAAAAGGACAACTACCATTACAGAATTAGCTACTTGCAAAAATTGGAATTTCACAATTTCTCTCACCTTTATCCGTTTACCTACAGGCCAGAAGGCACTGGAGAATTCATGCCTCCTTTGCCTGAAGATTGTGGAGACGGTCCTGGATAAAGAGACACTATTTCTGGACACACTCCGAGAGAGCGGCACCTCACCTCTCGTAACACCCATGGACAAACTACTTATGGCGATTAATCCTCGTAGTGGCAAGGCAGATCATCTTGCTAATATTGCAAAGTAAGAATGTATTTATATCAATAGAGTACAGTTCCAATAGATTATTCATGTAAAGTAATGCATATAGATGTGAGGAGGTGTCTGGAACACGAAGTAAGATGCTAGTATAGGCATTAGTTAAAGAGAATGAACTCATGCTTTGGAAAATATTTTACGTGTCTGTAATTCTGCCTAGGCTGGGGGATTGATGTATTCATCCCATCTTATTCTGCGTGTTTCATTCTGGTTATGTAATTCTGCATCCCGTCTTATTCTGCGTGTTTCATTCTGTTTATGTAATTCTGCCTAGGCTGTGGAATTGATGTTTTGATCCCATCTTATTCTGCGTGTGTGAACCAATGGTCATTTGTATGCAAATTAGTTTACATGTGGATTGATGAGTGAAGTGAGTAGGGGGAGGGGTTGGTGGTGTGTTTTCGCAATCTAATACCAATTTAAGTGATCGTGTACACTGCGGGGCAAAAAAAATGAGGCAAACATGATTTATCATGTTTTTTTATGATTACTCTTTCATGTTAATAAATACAGGGGAAATAAGTGACAATTTTACATAATATCGTATGCATTGTCTGTGTGCAGGGTACCTTTTAGTATGGGATAGCTTTTCCCTTGTTTTTCTTCAGAAATCTCAGCCGTTTGAGCAAGCTGTCTGAAAGCCTTTTACAGTGTGCTGCATCAATGCTGTTCCATTCATGTCTGACTGCTTCCCACAACTGGTCAGTGCTCCCAAATTTTCTGCCAACCAGTTTGGCCTTGATTTGCGCCCATATATTCTCTATGGGGTTAAGATCTGGTGACTGTCCAGGCCAAAACATCACCGACAGAGAATGCCGCTCAAACCATGACTTTGTTGTTTTTGCTGTGTGTGCCGGGGCATTATCTTGTTGAAAAATAGTTTTTTGTCTTATTTCCACTCCACAACTTGTTCAGGCTTGGAAGCAATCCCTTTTCTAATATGTTTTGATACTCATTTGCATTAATGGACTTTTCACATTGCACAAGCTCGCCAACACGAGATGCAGAATTCTACTTCGAATAATACTTACCAGATGTACTATTATGATAATGTCTATTATCTAGTCTAGCTCAAAATAAACAATTAAAACTCCGCACTCTCCTGGTCCTGCACATACTGTGTCCGGGAAAACCATAGCCCCAGGTACCGAGTCATTTCACTTCAAGAGTATACTTACCTCCCTAATACTTTTGATATTGCTAAATATTGGCTTTCACTCAATAAACACTCAGATTTAAAACAGTTAGGTGCCCCTACTGGGCAGGGAGTCAGAGCGTAGTCTGGCGGATGCCAGCCCCACCACCGCGCATGCGCAGACTAGCACTTCCTCTTTGCTAGATTATTGGCAGAGAGATCACACATGTCTTTTTGTAGCAATAGCTTTTCCTTAATCTTAGACTGTTTAAGTGGTGTTTTTTGGAGTGATAGTCACTGATTTGGATGGCAGGACGGAACAATTCGCCAAAGGGGGACTTAGGACCTTTAAATCAGGTGACTTCTAGTAAAATTAGCGAGTTTTCTTCCCGGTGTATTGTGTTTCCGGGACTCGCGGTTACCGTGATAAGCGCCTTGGTTAGTTGGTTTATGTCAACTCGGTGCTACCTATGACTAATTTCTCTTTCTGTTTATGTCCACAGGTCTGTATGACGCTGGGTGGTCGCATCACAGCAGCAGAGAGTTAGTTTTCTCTCCACCATGGTTCCATTTCCTACTAACACTGTTAGGTTATCTAACCAAAATGAAAAATTAATGTCCAGTGAGTTGGAGGCCTAGTATAAAGGTCTTCTCACTTTGCCCTCTTGATCCAATTCCTTCCCCATGAGGTGGAGAGAGTTAAGAGGCGTGCAGATGGTGGAGTTCTCCGGTTCGTCATGTTGGATGGTTTGTCTATACAAAGTGTCCGGTATCTAGTTATTGATAATGTGGTGATGTTAATTATTGTAAACAAACAAAGGGAGATAATTAACATTTTTGCCAGAAAAGAGTTATCTATATGTATCTGATGGTTGTGTAGTCGACGTATCCATTCAGCATACAATTCGTCCTTGCACTTGGATGTTTTGTTGGGATCGAATTTTTTCCTGTCACGGGATTAATGACGTCATAATCAGCCTGGCTATGTATTTATCAGCAATTCAATCGCTATGCTGGTTTCTGATGTATATTGATCTGTATGATCGTTTTCCTTCTCTTTGAGTTGGTTTGAGTGTCTAAGCTTAACTAGTTTGCTCATACTCCTTGTCCTTTGCCCTGTTTCAGGGACCGGGTTGCGCGTCCTGTGGACGTTTTCTACCGGATAAGTTCTGGCCTCATCGTTGCTATCGATGTAGCCCTTGTGGTCCCTTGGTTAATTGTGACATATGTAAGCACTGGGGGGGCGAGTTAATGTCCGAATTCTTGTGCTGCTTACAGGCGACGGACAAGGTGGTAGAGGAGGAGAAGAAGAAGAAGCGGAAACGAGAGGTTGTAAGTAGGAAGGGTAAGGGGAAGGTCTCGTCCGCGGTGGATATGGAGGCCTTCCGGACCGAGATGTTGGGAGAGGTGAAGAGGACATTAAAGGATTTGGTTCCAGGGTTGCTTCGTGGCATGCTTCCTGGACCAAATCCTTTACTGTCCTCGTCATCTGCTTCGGAGCAGGTAATCCCCGCCTCTGGATCGGTTTTCCTTAGTCCGCTTCCGTTGTTCGACGATTCAGAGGTGGCCCCATTAGAGGGGGCGTTCCACGACCCTGGCAGCAGGCTTATTGCCGCGCCGATAGGGGACCGTGGACGGTTGTCGCTGGAACCCGCTGGCTGCTTATCAGTCCAGGGGTATCCGCACGCCGCGGTGGCCAGTACCTCCTATGGCACCGTTCCTGGTCAGCCCGGGTTAGCTCTCTTTGCTGACCCGGGGTCTAATCTTTCTGACCAGGGTGATGAGGATTACCTGCTAGGGTCGCCGTCTGACGACGTGGACATGGATGAAGACGTTTGTGCACCCCTCGCGGGGAATACAGGCGCCTTATTCCACGGTTTTACTCACCCTGGAGTAGAGTCCGCGGCTCAGGTGGTGGCCCAGGGCGCTGCTGATGGCCAGCGGTACCGCATACCTCGGCTTGCCGAGGGTGTTGCTGGTGCTGGCCGGGCCCGTGGTGAGGCTATATATACCCCGCGCTATGCCACGGTGCCTGCTCCTGGTCAAACCAGTGATATTCTCATGCCGGTGCTGTCAGGCCCGCGTGTTTTCCCTGGCTTGCCAGGTGTATCAGCATACCCGCCGTCAAGCTCTACTGCTTGCGCTCAGGAGGAAGACGAAGGACCCCGTCTTGTAGAGCGCTCGCAGTTAGCCACGGAGGAGGATTGGTATGACGCTTGCCAGTGGTTGGTGAGCGTTAGGCCTGATCTGCCCGTGGAGCAGTCGGCTAGCCAGCGTGTTCACACGCCGTGGTTAGCTGGGAAACCGACTGCTAACGCTATGCCTTCTCTGCCGCTGGCGGAGCATGTCGTTGACATGTTCAAGGCGGCGGAGTCGTCCATTAAGTCGAGTGGACGTCTCGCGAAGGCCCCTCGCGAGGTGGCCAGGCGTTGTCGCATCGTGCCCCTGGATTACCAGCGGTACGGTGTGGTACCCAGGCCCAGCGTGGATGACCGCGCGGCTTTGGGTGAGGATGCGCGGCCAGGCTCCCGTTCTGACACGGGTGTCTTGTGCTCGAACGCGTTGCGTTCGGCGAATACCGCGTTGCGTGATGCGGAGGAGAGTGGGAGGGCTTCGATTGCCGCTCTGTCCCACGTCTCCCAGCTGTTACAGGGGGTAGTAACGGCATCCGCATCGCGCCAGCCAAGTCCGGTCACTGTCCAGCGAACCATCCAGGATGGTATTAACCTGGCGCTGGACTGTATGACTCGGGCGGTGACCAGGAGTGTCCGGGCAAGACGCACGTTTGCCCTGGACAATCTGTGCCCGTCTCAGGACCTGTACAATAGGCTACTGCGTACGCCTATGACGGGCCCTGGTCTTTTTGGAGGTGAGGGATGTCGACACCTCCAGGAGACGGTCACCCTGGTGAATAACCAGAGGGCGCTGCGCGAGCAGTTTGATGTGCTGCGTAGTGCTAGCGTTCGCGCCGCGGCCCCGGCGTATCGTCCCCTGCAGGCTCGAGGTGGTGCTGGCCAGGTCAGAGGCCAGCCACCGTCGCAGCGTCGGCCTCGGCCGCGTGCGATTCGGCCAGCAGCGAGGGGGGCGCAGGTTCCTCAGGCGCCGTCAGCCAGGCAGCCGCCCGCGCACCGTGGTGCGCGCGGGGCGGGGCGCGCGAGGATCTGGGCGTGGTTATCGGTCCTGACAGGACGCTTACCGCGGTAAGAACCACTCCGGTGTGTATGGCGGCGGAGACAGTGCCGCTCTTGCATGCCTCGTGTCCACCGCGGTCCCTAGGTGGACCGGTGGGAGGCCGGCTAGCCGACCACATGCAAGAGTGGGAACGGTTAACTCAGGACCGTTTAGTCTTGCGATGGCTTTCCGTCGGGTATCATCCAGAGTGGGTGACAGGCCCGCCGTCGCGACTGTCTCTGGTGCCAGTCTGGACTCCCATTCCGAGAGATCCAGAGCAAAGGTTGTGTATCGAGGAGGAGATAAATTCCCTCATACAAAAGGGAGCTATTCAGCCGGCACAAAGGTGTCCGGGCTTCTATTCAACCCTGTTCTTAGTAACAAAACGCACCGGAGGGTGGAGACCGATTCTCAACCTCAAGCCATTGAACAAGTTCATCGAGACGCCCGGTTTCAAGATGGAAACGGTGCGCTCGGTGTTGGCGGGGTTGGAGAGGGGGATGTGGACGGCGTCGATAGATTTGAAGGACGCTTATTTCCACATCCCCATCCACGGGAGTTTCTGTCGCTTCCTGAGATTTGCATTCCAGGGCAGACAGTGGGAATTCAGGGTGTTGCCCTTCGGAATTTCCACGGCTCCTCGGGTTTTCACCCGTGTGGTTCTTGCGATCACAGCATACCTCCGCAGGAGAAGCATAGCAGTCCACACGTACATAGACGACTGGCTGTTGAAAGCGCACACCCGGGAAAGTTTGTCCGCCAATCTGGAGATTGTTTTGAAAACTCTCACAGACTTGGGCTGGATGATCAATTTCCCAAAATCAGAGCTGACTCCATCCCAGAAGTTTGTTTACCTGGGGATGTTCTTCGATCTAGAGACAGGATATGTTTATCCTACTCAGGAGAGAGTTCAGAAACTCATCTCATTGATTCAGTCAGTGTGCGACAGTCGTCATGTCCTGGCACGGGTTTACTTGAGAATGCTGGGGTTGATGGTTTCGTTGGAACCAGTCATTCCTCAGGCCGCCTTACGCAGGCGGCCGATCCAGTTGTTTCTCATGACACAATGGACCCAGAGTACAGGTTCGCTGGACTCGAATGTGTCAGTGTTGGCGCCTCTGATTCACCACCTGCAATGGTGGTTGAATACAGAGAATCTCTTGCCGGGGGTTTTGCTAACCCCTCCCCACCCTCAGGTGACTGTGTATACAGATGCATCGATGGAGGGCTGGGGAGCTTGCCTGGAAGAATCCACGATATCAGGGCTTTGGAATCTGGAACAGTCAAAGGAACATATAAATCTACTGGAGCTAAGAGCAGTAGTCCTGGGCCTGGAACATTTCTTACAGAAAGTTCAGGGCAAGATTGTTCTTATTCGTTCAGACAACTCAACAGTTGTGACTTACATAAACCGCCAGGGCGGAACGAAGTCGCCCAGTCTCTGTATGATGACATGGAAACTGCTTTGTTGGTGTCTGGATCACCAGATTACCTTGAAAGCAGTTCATATTCCGGGAAGGTTAAACCTGCTAGCAGACTCATTGAGCCGAAGGATGAGTGTTTTACCCACGGAATGGCAACTAAATCAATGTGTGGCGGATCGTCTGTTCGACCATTGGGGGAAACCCAACATCGATTTGTTCGCAACGAAGAAGAATGCGAAGATGACGACGTACGTCTCTCCGATTCCGGATCCAAGCGCTTTCGCAACAGATGCGTTAGCTATCAGCTGGGGGAGAATGTATGCATACGCATTCCCTCCAGCAATCCTGATTCCAAAAATTCTTCAGAAAATCAGACAAGAGGAATGCCAAGTGCTTCTGATCGCCCCGGATTGGCCAAGCCGATCGTGGTATACGGATCTGCTGGACCTTCTGGTCTGCAATCCGGTTCCTCTGCCTCTGATGGACGATATTATCTTCCAGGGCAAGGCCCTTCACAACAATCCGTCAATGTTCAGATTGACTGCGTGGATGTTGTCAAGGAATCTAGAATTAAGGAGGGCTTTTCTGAGCAAGCAGCCATGTTTATGGCCAAAGCCAGGAGGGGGTCAACCTCCAGAGCATATAATTATAAAATCAACAGATTTGCAGAATGGTGCTCAAAAAGATGTATTGATCCAATGGATTCATCTATTCAAGTAGTAGCTGATTTCCTCTGTCACCTCTATGATGCCTATAGCCTCAAGCCTAACTCTATTGCTGGTTATAAATCAGCATTAATGTCTGTTATTCCTTGCTTGGCTAAGAGGGGAAGTGATGAAGTAAATACATTGAATGTATTAATTAAAGGCATGGGCAATCTAAGACCGAGGAATCCACCTGTGATTCCGTCTTGGAGTTTATCGCTAGTGCTTCAAGTACTAGGTGATAAGCCTTTTGAACCACTTAGTTCCATTTCTATGAAACTATTAACACTGAAGACTGTGTTTTTAATTGCTGCGGCCTCGGCTAGGCGTAGGAGTGAAATTCATGCCTTATCAGCCGAGGATGACCGTTTTGTGGTTTCAGGGGAAGGCCTTAAGCTGCTACCTAGGATTAATTTCTTGGCTAAAAATCAGTCGTTGAAATATCCAGGTCAACCTATTATTTTGCCTGCTTTAACTAGATATGATCCTAATTCTAAAGCATGGTGTCCCGTCCGGGCGCTGCGCCGGTACAAACAACGTACGGCGGCATGGCGCACCGACCAGTCAGCGTTATGGTTGTCTTATATTGAACCCCATGGTAGGGCTTCTAAGGACACCATTTCCAGGTGGATTGTGGAATGCATTCAGTTTTGCCATAAATCCGCCACCGGGAAGCAGGTTGACGTGGCCAAGGCTCACAGTGTCCGCGGCGTAGTGACATCCACGGCCCTATTTAATGGGGTCCCTGTGGATGATATTATGTCGGTGGCTCAGTGGCACTGTGAGTCAAGTTTTACAGACCATTATCTCCGTGACACCTCTAATCCTCTCGCCTTGTCGGTTTTGAAAAAATAAATCGGTTTATATTTTTTGAGGAGGTTTTTCCTCATTACTTATATATTTCACAATTAATTTATGGAAACACCCACTTTTTTGGGCCTGCATCAGTCTTTACCAATGGGAAGATGATGTCAGCAGCCTTTTCAACAAGGTCAGTCTTGTTCATGTGTTGTCCGTTGTTGATTGTATTGTCACGATTACCCGTTATTAATATGGTGATGGTTTGTGTATTTGTGTGGTTCATTGTTGAGAGTTACGAAAATGGAGCTTTTTCGTCTCTGTCCTGTAGTACATGGCACTTGTACGTAGAGAGCGTATAGGACATTGAGGTCAGTCGACTCTTCCTCCCTGGAAGGAGGGGGGGGGGAGCGCATATGACATTCGGTCATCTCTCATACATCGGTGGTGTTATCCGATGGTTAGTCAAATCCTGACTGTTTTTTCTTACAGTTTCAGAAGTTTAAGTGCCTTAAACGCAGAAAAGCGTATAGGGATGAGCTGGTCTTTTGACCTCGCCTCCCTCCCGCCAGATTCACTTTCGAATTCTGGCAATATCAAAAGTATTAGGGAGGTAAGTATACTCTTGAAGTGAAATAAACGAAATCTAGGATTTCTTTTTTCACGAGAGAGTTGATACTTACCTCCCTAGATACGGACCCGGCCTCTCCACCCCACAGAGGCTCGGTCTTCAGGCTCTTAATAGTTGCATGTGTGTCAGCCAATAATCTAGTCAGAGGAAGTGCTAGTCTGCGCATGCGCGGTGGTGGGGCTGGCATCCGCCAGACTACGCTCTGACTCCCTGCCCAGTAGGGGCACCTAACTGTTTTAAATCTGAGTGTTTATTGAGTGAAAGCCAATATTTAGCAATATCAAAAGTATTAGGGAGGTAAGTATCAACTCTCTCGTGAAAAAAGAAATCCTAGATTTCGTTTAATTCCCAATCACAGTCAGATTCGTCTATTTTGCTGACTTTGATAGTCACGTTTTTCTAAGCTAGCCAAATTTACAAATTTGAACGGAATTACTGCGTTGTTGGAGTGTTCTCTTACGGCATCATGGAGGAAAAAGGAAAATCATCTCAGGGCAGGTTGTATCAATCTAGAATTTATACATTTGTGCCGTAATGAATGATTGAAATTTCCTTAAATTGGCACATTGTTTTAAAATTGTAGCCATTGTGGAGTCGGCCCGGTACCCTTAACTGTTTAAGCCTTATGCCGGTACTCGGGTAATTTCTCTTGCGACTCGGTTCCTTTCAAGATGGATGCGCTCTAAGCCAAAATGGCGGCGCGCATGAATTATGTTTGCCTTCGGCTTGGGGTATCTATGCACTCTGTTGGTGCCGATCTTTAATCTTCACTTCATTGATGAAGGTGTTTGTAGCGATCGGTACATCTTTCTTGGTTATTTTAACGGTTAGTTAATTTTCCAAGCCGTGTTTATTAATTTTCACTCCAAAAACTTTCAAATATTTCCTGCCTTAGAACTTGATTATCATTAATTTAAGAGAAAGTTAATGTTTTAAGTAATTCTATGATTACAATCAAGTCGTTGTGCGTATTTGCTCATCATTCATGTCATGTGCAGCATTTTAATTCTTGCTTTGTGTTCTCAGAGGGCTAAAGGCCTTGACACCTTATGCACCAAATGCAATCGGTTCATGAAACGGAGATTTGCTGGTCACCACTGCGTAGCTTGCGCGAAGTGCAAGGTGGGAAGTCCATGCGATGTTTGCGTGAAGTGGTCGTCAGAGTTGGTGGTGGAGGTCGATCGTGATCGGCGTGCGTGACTGGACAGAATCGCGAGGGACAAGGCGGCCAAGGCAGATCAGGCGGCCAACAAAGGTTTGGAGGCGGGCCTGAATGAGAGGATGGACTCGGCTTTGGGTGTCTGGGCGGCCCAGTTTAAAGCCATGTTTGAGTCCCTGCAATCCACGATCCCGTTGATGCAGACTGGTGCAGGACTACCCTTCGGTGGTCTGGTCAGTGCTGCGGAGGGTGTTGCACCTGCACCTCCTGTTACGTTGGCTCAAGAGCCGATGGCAGAGGAGGAGGAGCTTTTGCTCATGGAGGATTCCGGCATGCCGGATCTTTCCGTTATGGCTGTAGCCAGTACGTCCCAAGGTTCTCCTTCGGGTTACGTACGGGTTTGTCAGCCGGGTGGTGATGTCGACGTTCCGTCGGGCATTTTCCATCCGGATTTTGTTCAGCCCGTGCTGCCGTTGGAGTCGTGTTTGACGGCTTCGGACGGTATCCCGGCGCCGGTGGCTACGGGCTCTGTCGGGTTTCCGTTGGCCACCCTTAGTAATGCGGCTGTGATCACCTCCCGTGCTGGAGCCGATGGATCTCAGTGAGTCCGTATCTGGCGAGTCGCTGGATACTGGAGCCGCAAGTGCACGGTCGGCGGGCATTGTTTACACTAGTAAACAAGTTCGCAGTCCTCAGCATGGATCGTTGGTGTCTGGCTCGTCCAAGGGCGAGAAAGAAGATGAAAACGGCAGTCCCTTGTTGGATGAGTCGTCATTTTCCACCGAGGCTGAATGGGTGCAGGTCCTTGAATGGGTGTCCGGCCGTCTAGGGTTGGCATCAGATCAGGGATCTCAGCGCGATCCGGCGATGGAGCGGATGTCAGAGCGAGCGGCTAGCACTCTGTCCAGTGGCTCTTCGGCCATGCCTGCTCTGCCTTTGGATACGTTGACCTCTGACATGTTGGAGGTGGCGGCGTACCGTATGGTCCAGCCAGACTTTGCGTTACCGAAGGCCCCGAAAGGGATTAGGAGTAGGGTCCGTTTTCCGGAGCTTGCCTATCACCAGTATGCCCGGGTCCCATGGCTTTCCGTCGGGGAGAGAGAGGCGCTGAATAGGCCGTTGGCTGGCAAAGCTAAAGGACGTTCTCGTCCGTTAGTTTCCCAGACTAACAAAGATCCTTTCAATGAGCTGACCCTCATTGAGGATGCGGCGAGAGCTGCCATGGCGGCGCTCTCGCACGGTTGTACCGTCCTGCAGGGTATGCTGACCTGCGCGGCGGAAGGTGGGGTAGTGCCAGAGGTCCCGGAATTATCCGGGACACCATGCGCCTATCTCAAGATTGCCTGGCCAGGGTGATCACGAGATCATTGGCTGAGCGACGGAGAATGGTTCTCGATTTTGTAGAACCAGGACCTGAGATGAGGGCTGCGTTATCTTCCGCGCCATTCATTGGTCCAGGCTTGTTCGGCGGCTCGGCACGGCAAGCCTTATCCAAGGTCGCGTCAATGGTCGCGGAGCAGGAAGTAGTCGGCAAGTCGTGGAAGTCAACGAAAAGGACTCGCCATTCCGTCCTTCTGGCCGTGATGCCCACTTCCGGCGGGATCCGCTCCGGTTACAACAGGAACGAGGGGAGTCGAAGATCTTCACCTAGGCGAATTAGCGTCGTCTCATACAACATCGATCGCGAATTGTGTGCAGATTCCTTCTGTCGGAGGCAGACTGCAACTGTTCTCAAACAAGTGGGAACAGGTCGTGCAAGATTATTTGGTCTGTCAATGTTTAAGAAACGGCTACGGTCCGGACTGGCTCATTCGTCAATCGTTAGTTCTGTTAACTCCAGTATGGACTCCCGTTCCAAGAGAATCCGATCGTCTAGAGGCCTTTTGTTCAGAAATCGAAAGTGTTCAGCAGAAGAATGCGATTCACTTAGTCCGCAATCAGTCATCCCCAGGCTTCTATTCAATGATGTTCCTCGTTCCGAAACGCACCGGAGGGTGGAGACCGGTTCTCAATCTCAAACCGTTAAACAAGTTTATTCTGTCACCAAGTTTTCAGATGGAGACTGTAGCAGCAGTGATGTCGAGTTTGAGGAAAGGCATATGGGCAGTGTCGATAGATCTGAAGGATGCTTGTTTTCATATTCCAATGTCAATTCCTTTTCAGAAATACCTTCGCTTTGCATTCCAAGACAATGTTTGGGAATTCAATGTGCTTCCATTCGGCTTGACCACAGCGCCGAGGGTCTTCACAAAAGTGGTCCTCGCCATGACTTCTTATCTTCGCAGGAGAAATATAGCTGTTCATACTTACATAGACGACTGGCTGCTGAAGGCGGGGAATCCAGTCCCTCTGCGCAACAATCTTCAGGTAGTCCTAGCTTTACTAAAGGATCTAGGATGGATTGTGAATCTAGAGAAATCAAAATTGACTCCATCCCAGGAGTTTGTTTATCTGGGAATATTTTTCAATCTCAGGGACGGCGTAGCTTTTCCGGCGGAGAGCAGAGTCAGGAGCCTGATTGCAGTTTTGGAGTCAATTTCTCTAGGAGCCTATCTGACGGCGCGCTAATTTCTCAGGATACTGGGTTTACTGGTGTCTGGAGAAAGTGGTGCCTTATGCAGTACTCAGGCGCAGGCCGGTTCAGATGTATTTAATGTCGTTCTGGTCTCAGAAAACGGATCCGTTGTCTCTGAGAATTCCAGTAAAAGAACCATTGATATTCCATCTTCAGTGGTGGTTATCAGAACAGAATCTCCTGCGAGGTGTTCCTCTACAACCTCCTCAACCACAGATGTGTATCTTCACAGATGCATCGACAATGGGTTGGGGAGCGGTATTGGACAATCGATCAGTGTCGGGGGAATGGGATCGGACCAATGCGCAGAAACATCAATGTTCTCGAACTATTAGCGGTGGTATTAGCACTTCGAAAGTTCGAGAATTTAATTCAAGACAAGATTGTCCTAATAAGGACAGACAACTCAACAGTGGTGTCCTATTTGAACCGCCAAGACGGAACGAGGTCACCAGAGTTGTGCATGATGATTTGGAACCTTCTGCTGTGGTGCCAAGAGAGGAATAATATTCTTCGGGCAGCACACATTCCAGGAAGACTGAACATCTTAGCAGATGCACTCAGTCGAAGGATGGTTTGTCGTCCGACGGAATGGCAGCTCAACCAATTGGTAGCGGAGGTTCTATTCAAACATTGGGGCAAACCAAATGTGGATCTGTTTGTGATGAAACAGAACGCAAAGATGGTCACATACGTGTCACCGATCCCGGGCCCGCTAGCCTTGGCAGTAGACGCACTGGCGATGAGTTGGAAAGGAATGTACGCATATGCATATCCTCCAACGATTCTCATCCCAAAGGTTCTGGCAAAGATAAGAGAAGGAATATGCCAAGTACTACTGATCGCCCCTCATTGGCCAGGCCGATCTTGGTTTACGGATCTGCTGGACCTTCTGGTCTGCAATCCAATTCCTCTTCCAGAACGAAGCGATCTAAGCACTCAGAACAAGGGTTTGTGTCTTCACGACAGACCGGAAATGTTCAAATTGACTGCATGGATGCTGTCAAGCAGCGTGCAATTGAGGGTGGCTTTTCTGAGCAAGCAGCGAAGTTTGTCGCTTCAGCCAGAAGAGGGTCAACCACCAAAACATATAATTATAGAATCAACAAATTTGCAGAATTGTGCGAGGGAAGAGATATTAGTCCCTTGTCTGCATCTGTTCAACACGTAGCAGATTTTATCTGTCATTTATACGAAGTTGACAAACTTGTACCTTCAACCCGAGCAGCATATAAGTCTGCGTTAGCTTGAGTCGTTCCCAGTCTGGCCATTGGGGGAGTGGAGAATGACACTTTGAATGAAGTGATTAAAGGAATGAGCAATCTGCGACCTAGACAGCCAATTTCTATCCCAGCATGGAATCTATCTCTTGTTCTACAGGTTTTAGGGCATGCTCCCTTTGAACCGATTAGATCTATAGATATTAAACTGTTAACTATTAAATCAGTTTTTTTGGTTGCAGCAGCATCGTCGAGAAGGAGAAGCGAAATTCATGCGTTATCTGCCGAACAAGACCGTTTTGTCGTCACGGGTGAAGGTTTAAGACTACTTCCACATCTGTTTCCTGGCAAAGGATCAGTCATTTAAATATCCAGGTCAACCGATCAATTTGCCAAGTTTAGTCAGACATGACCCAAACTCTTCTGCTTGGTGTCCTGTCAGATGTCTGAAAATGTATAAGAAACGTACTGAGGAGTGGAGAGATGACCCGAAATCTCTGTGGTTAAGTCTCAAAGCTCCTCATTTGCGCGCCTCGAAAGATACTATTTCTCGTTGGATAGTTGACGCTATTCAGATGTCTCACAAAATTGCTACAGGAAAGCAGATTGATCGTGCGAACGCCCATCAGGTCCGAGAATTAGCAGCATCATCGGCCCTTTTTAAGGGTGTCTCATTAGAGGAGGTGATGTCTGTAGCACAATGGCATGCCGAGTCGTCATTTACTGATTTCTACCTTAGCGACATCTCCAGCGCACTTAATCCGGTAGCCGTCGCCAATTTGTCGAATGTTAGTTAAACCACATCCGACCACCACTTCACAAACATCGCACGTTACTTCCTCCTGCAAGAGCCATGCACATGACCAGTGAACGACCGTGGATTGGGCTGAGCTCCTGGGATGATCAAGAAAGATCAAGCACTCAAAATGGTGAGTGTTTACATTAATTAAGTGACTAATAATATATTAATATTTACTTACAGTCGAAATATCAGACTGCTTAAGTAAATAGTCTGATATAAGAGTATACTTATCCTCTCAAACAGACATTAGACTCATTCCAATTTGAAAACTTAATCGATATACTGATATTTTTTCAAAATTAGAAGTTGTAGTAGCTTCTTTGCACTCTACTGGACTGCCATAGCTGAGACTTAGGGCTGACAAATATAAGACGAATCTGACTGTGATTGGGAATTGACTCGGTACCTGGGGCTATGGTATCAGCGGTGGAGAGGCATTCTGGGTTATATTTTTCACCTGACCTACGAAGACAGCGCTCTGGAGCATCTGTACACAGCTCAAAACGTGACTCATCACTCCAGAGAACACGCTCAGTGCCAAAAATCTGAGTGTCTGCAATGTTCTTTGTGGACAGCAATGGTTTCTTAGCACACCGCTTTGATGAAAAACCACCTTCCTTGAGCCACCTTGCAATTGTTCTTCTTGAAACAGCTTTTTTTTGTGAATTTCTGAATTATTCTGCTAATTTGGTGAAAGTCTTCTTACGATTCTTCAGAACAGTCATTTTCAGCCTTCTTTCATCTCGACATGTCACTAGCTCGTCCAGAACCTGCTTTCCGGGCAACAGAACCTGTCACTTGAAATGTGTGGCCAATTCTCTGTATTGTAGACAGTGGAATCTGAATATTCTCAGACTTTAGAATTTTCTTAATCTCAGGATACGACTTTCCAGCTTGACGAAGACCTGCGATCCGGCTTTTGCCTTCAACAGGTACATGGAATTTAGCCTTTTTTGAAGGCATTTTGAATCAAAAATAACAACTTCGCTCTTCAGGCACAGTGTGGTAATACACAGAGATTACAGAAATGGCTAATGTCTTGTCACCTCGGTCAGCGTAACTCAACTAGCTTGCTAGTTTGTTTAGTTAATTCACTTTAAATCCTGAACACAGAGATGCACTATTTGTCTTTTGTGTATGCATGTAGGTCTAATATAGAACAAGAATCCATTCAGTAGATGGCTTTTGATATGCAAATTAGCTCACTCAGCAGTGGAGAGCAGTCAGACATGAATGGAACAGCATTGACGCAGCACAATGCAAAAAGCTTTCAGACAGCTTGCCCAAATGGGTGAGTTTTGAGACCAAAAAAATAAGGGAAAGGCTATCCCATACTAAAAGGTACCCTGCACACAGACAATGCATACAATATTATGTAAAATCATCACTTGTTTCACCTGTATTTATTAACATGAAAGAGTAATCATAAAAAATATGATAAATCATGTTTGCCTCATTTTTTTGGCCCAGCAGTGTATGGCTTAGCCAACACTTGTATTTGTGTTCTCCATCGGTATGTGTAACAGCTTGTCGCGAGAGAGATTTGTGCTGTGCTTGGGGGAACTGAACATGCAGTGATCTTGGATGTGAAGCTGCCTTTTTGGGGGTATGAAAATGCCATTTAATTCTGTGGTCCAAATGTCAAGGTCATGGTGACTCAATTAATAAGATTGCATTGCGTTTCCAGCTGAAAGGTCAAGTTCTATTGAACAGATCCTCACCAAACATGGGTGTCAGGTTGACTAGTGTTCTGAAGAAGATATTAATTTTGAGATCAAAAGTTCAAGTTTATGCTGATTCAATTAAGGAAATTCTGTTACTGCAGATTGACTAGATTTCCACAGTCTGTGATTTTCATTCTTGTTTGTCTTACTTTTCAGATATGTGACATTCGGTAGCTTTTTAACTGAACACGCTCTGTCCGCTATGCAGGTTCTATACATGGTCAGTAAGTCTCCAACTGTCCAGGCAGAACTTGTGGGATTATTCACTGCAGATGAGGTAAGGATCTTTTATCAATATCTTAACAGGCCATGAAATTTCGAAAATCTACATAACGTACTAATAGGTATAAAATAATTTTTTTTCCACATAGCGAATAGTTTAGTTACGTGCCAGTTATTTGCGTAACATGATTAGCAGCCTCGCTTATAGTTATATTTAACTACAGAGATTAATATGTGGAGCTATCTTGTAGAAACAACTTTCTAGGTGGATTACAAGCATTGACAGTTAATGATGTACAAATATCCAGTCAGGGAATGACTTTGAGCCTCTGGTTAATGTCACTCATTTTATACCTGTCTGAAAAGTGCCCGTTTTCACGTAACCTGATTTTCGTTCTACACTATTTGATTTTTGCGTAACCAACCTGAGTACTATTGTTTGGTTATGCCAAAGTTCAAGTCATGCTTAAAAAAAAAATTTATATATATATATATATATATATATATATATATATATATATATATATATATATATATATATATATATAAATCAGAATCTTATTGTTGTTAGTTGTGTAGGATTGTAGTAAAACACAAGACTGATTTTAGCCAAACAGCCCTCAAAATTTCAAATATTTGCGAGAGCCATTTTTGGGTCCCGTGTTTTCAGGTCTGCGTAACCAATTGTTCGGTTGCGCAAAATCAGTTTGCGTAACCAATTGGTTGCGCAAATTGGTTACGCCATTTTTTTATCCAAACCTTTATCTGAACATATTTCATCTGTATATTAAGTTAATAATGAATTTAAAGTGCATGTTGCTGAATTATCATTAACATATTGATTTCAGCATGGACTTATCCACCAATTACCTAATTTACAGATAAAATATGTTTAGTTACTCGACTATTAACCTCATAATCAATTACATCACATATAGGTTGATGTCACCAGTCACTATTATAATTGACAGACAATACTAACTCTCATAGTAGTCTGTCAGTAAGTATTAATTGCATGTCTTTGCAATTTAATAAACATTCTGTTGATTGTTTTGAGGGGAAGTTTGTTTCAAAGTATTCACCAAGTTAGCTGTATAGTTACCATGAAATTGAGATTCTGGGACAAAGCTTGGAGCATAGCTTAGCTAGAGATGGGTGGGGAATAACTAAAAGTGGATTCATCCATTGTGATATAAGTTTCTCAAGTAAATTTGTCAAAAAGCAGATTGAGTTTTTGTTTTATGTCCATTCATTCGTTCCATTTCCAGACCAAGAAGAATATTTTGGAAAATTTACCCCTGAAATTACAAGCTCGATAACCGAGCCAGTCATTCAGTGTTAAGTCTCCAAAAACAATACTCCTTTGGTCTGCAAATGTACATTTTCTCTGCCAAAATATCAGTATTTGTATGACAACACTCATTGGTAACATCTTTCCAGCTTGCAACAATTTTAGGGTTCATACACCTTGGGCACAATAAAATTCCATACTTTTTCCAAACATATATTTCAAAATTCCAGACCCACTATAATAATTAGTGACTAATGACCCAATATTTATAAATATCTTAACACCCTCCTCCCACCCCACCCACAAACCCCACTACAAAAACAAAGAATTGAATATCTTACATTGTTGTGGCTTACCTAGTTGAGCAACACTATCCAGCCCACCCACCACAACCTTGAAAGCAATGGCTTCCAGTCATATTATTTTCAAAATATTTAAAAGAATATGCTTTAATTTGTAAAGAATTCCACCTGTATCAAAGAACTACCATCTTAATTGCCCCCAAAAACAACAGGGGTTGAAATGTTTATAAAATTGTACCTGTGACGGGTAGATTTTTTTGTAACTGTTACCAAATATTTGTACTTGTACAAGCAGCGTACATTTCTAATATAAAACAATAACCCGCAATTCCGCCACAATAAAAAGCGTAACCAGTTCTAAGGCATTTAGTAGATAGATTAACCCTTCTTAACTTGTACGCTTTAAACTGACAATTTAGTGCAAATGCGATTTACTTGAAAATAAGTTACTACGCACCGGTTTTCCTGACATATAGTCCTGTTTTCTTGGTCGCTCCAAAGCAATGAACCACTTAAATATCGGGTGGTATTACTGTCAGAACCTCCCAATAATAATATATTGGGTCATAACCCGTCAAAGTGGGCGCTAACATATTGCTTTACTGTGTTTAAAAGCGGCACAGTGACTAGATTTTTCAGTCGCCATTAGCCCTCAATATTAATTGCGAGAGTCGCACAGAGATTGGTTGAAATAAATTATGTGATTAATTTGTTATGAATGACAACGAGGCACGTGATCAAAATTTTACTACGATAGTAATTTTCATTCATGCCAATCAGAAACTACGAGTGCGCATTATCGATTGTTATTAACTACGACTGTGCAGTCACGCGAGACATTTCTCATTACCGGTGTATTAGCAGACCCCCCCCCCCCCCTCTAGGCTGATTCGTGACATAATTTTTATTGTTGAAATTAGTAACCGGGATCGTGGCGTTCTGTAAGAATGGAATGTTTACGTTTTTGGAAGCGTTTATTTACGAGAATCTAGTTGGATTCCCGTATTTTTCAATTTCGGGAATATTACGAGAATCCCGTCGAATTTCGAGGCCTGAATTATTGTGTGTCATGGACAAATACACACTGACACGGTAGCTAGGATCTATGAATGTAACGGTTTAATTTAACAGATAAATTCTTAAACAGCTGTCTCTACAAGCCAACTGAAACTCAAGGAGAATATACTGTGAGATTCACTCAACAATGCATGTCTTTCTATGTTATATCGGGATCCAATCGCGTATATAAAATAATACATCGGGAACATGCCAGCCGACGGTTGCATGTACTTGCATGCAACGGTTTATAATTGAACAGTCCGTTGTTGATGCATAACGTGTAGCGAGACTAGTTCCCGGCCTATGTAGTAATGCTAGCAGAAATACAACAGAAGTTTGTCTCTGACACATGCGCGCTGTCGCTTATTTATAGAATTTGACAGACAGATGTTATCAATCTTTTAGATGTTTGAAAATGCTAAATTCCGTTGTAAATAGCATGCTTCATATCAAAAAGTTGTTGAAATGTTTCTGTTTTCCACGATCAGAGATAACTACTGTTCTGGGCTTTGTCACTTACGCGACCATTTTTTCGTTCACGGTAATTTTACTTCACGTAACCGACACGTGAACGAAACGATCGTTCGCGCCAAATTTTGAGGGCTGGCCAAATGTGTTCAAGAAATCAGTGAAATATTTTGAAAATAATTTGCTTAAGTTATAGCTGCATTGGCCTTCAGTAGCTGCTACTTACAAGTAGCAATGTTTGTGTGGTAATAATATTAACAACATGATTCAAACATGATATTTTTAAAGTAAATTTATTGGCTTTTAAATGTTTAAGGCTCAGCCATGCCAAAATTGCCGCTTAAGTGGTCTTGACAAACGTCTATTTGCAGGACAATAAAAGGCAATATTTGAAATTTTGCTGCTGTAATATCTGGCTCGATAACTGAGCCAGTCATTGGAGTAGTAAATCTTCAAAAATAGTCTTCTTGGCTTGCAAATGGACATTCGTAAAACACATTTCAGTTTTCTTGACCAATCGTAACCATTAAAGTGTTAATGAGTTATCATACATATATGTCCTTTAACATGGGGAGTAGTGTACAGTGTGAAGCACATTTATATATATACCAATTTAAATAACAGTGAAATCTTGTCACAAATGAGTAAAGTTTGAGGTAAAGTGTGTCTTTAGCTCGTGTTCTAATGTGTTGCTGAAGGTGAAGTCTTGTCTTTCTGTCTTCAGACAATAAGTCGTGAGATTCTGGCCGGTTTTGTGGAGTGTCTGGAGGTGGAGGAGTCTGAGCCTATGGAAACACAGATACCAGACAATGAAGATCAAAGTAAGGTTGTGTAGAGAATTTATACAGCTAGTATTATTAACAATGTATAATATGATTATATAGCGCGCTGTCTTAACCTTCTCAACAATGAAACCACTATCTCAATTTCAGCGCAACCATACAGGACGATTGTTGAATATTATGAAAATAATCTGACTGGAAACTGTTGCTGCCTTTGTCAATCCTATCTTCAAAGCCACTTAATTTCAAATATTCAACAGAATATTTAAATATGTTATAAATAAGTTCATCTGTTCTTGTGATGGTCTTCAGCAGTGAAAGGGTTAATCAGAATGTGATGTGGCCAATTTCTACATCTACATCAGTTGACATCTAGCATTGCAGTGACTCATACAGCAAGTTAATTTGGCCACATGCTTTCATGTTATGCTGTAATGTCAAAACCTAGATTTTTATCAGGGTTTGTCGAGGATTGCTCGGTATAGCGAATCAATTGGAGGAACCCATTTTAACTATGCTCCGACCATTAACTAAGCTCCACTCACATTTTTCCTGTGTTGGGATCAATCGATCCATGCACTCTCTAAATCTCAATTTCCAGAAAACTATACAGGTAAGCTGTTTAATATTTTGAAACTAATTTGACCGAGTGCTGTTGCTGCTTATATCAGCAACAGCACCCAGTCAAATAAGTTTCAAAATATTCAACAGAATGTTTAAAGTATATAGTAAAGATATAGAACTTGAAGGACTAAGCGTTTATGATGGACTAAATCACGTCATTCATGGTGTAATTAATTATGACATCAGCCTACATGTGGCGTTGATTATGACATCATATAATTGACTGAGAGACTAGATTCCGCTATTGGTGTATGACATGATCCAAGAATTAGAAGGAAGTTTTTTAAATCGGCATCTGCAGCTGCAATCAGTCCTTCTTCGCTTTTGCCCACTGTGTCTTGTCCTTAGCCGAAATCCTTAGCTTCCTCAGGTCCATTCTTGACTTGAGTGGACCGAGTCCTGCTTTCTTGAGGTCACCTCATAGCACGCTGAGCAGATTTATGCAATGCCGTCCTCTCCTGGCTTTGTATTTGTTGGCTCCACATATACTTATCTCCAAAGCATGGAACTAAAAAAAATGACGATCCACTTTATGGCGGCGAACCGTGGAGGAAAATTAAAATCATGGGTTCACTGCTTTGCAGTACTACTGACATTTATGCACACTGCGTCATGGGGAACATAGCTTTCCAGTCCTTCTGGAAGCTATGGATTCGTAGATCAAAGATGCCCTTGATAAAGAGGCTACATTTATTCAATTCAACCTGCGTATCCTTGATGCTGTATAACTGTAACAGCTGGGAAGCTCCAAAGGCAGCTCTAGACAAACTCGATGCCTACCACTGCAAGCACCTATGGATCATCACTGGACACTGATGGCCAGACAGCATAATTTCCAATGATGCACTATGCAAAATGTGTAATATGTCGCCGCTGTCTGTAAAAGTTGCCCGACAAATATGGTCCATGTTTCGTCATGTGGTAAGGATGCCAGAAGACACACCAACACAGAGAGCCTTGGAATTCGCTCTACTCGGGGCCAAAAAATGCATATTTGATCTCAATAAATTCTAATACCATAATACCATGCCATACCATAAGTATGTGATAACATACCATACGTGACGTATACAATAACATACCATACCATGATGTATACAATAACATACCATACCATGATGTGTACAATAACATACCATACCATGATGTATACAATAACATACCATACCATGATGTATACAATAACATGCCATACGATGATGTATACAATAACATACCATACCATGATGTATACAATAACATAACATACCATGATGTATACAATAACATACCATACCATGACGTATACAATAACATACCATACCATGACGTATACAATAACATACCATGATGTATACAATAACATACCATACCATGACGTATACAATAACATACCATACCATGATGTATACAATAACATACCATACCATGACGTATACAATAACATACCATACCATGACGTATACAATAACATACCATACCATGATGTATACAATAACATACCATGACCTATACAATAACATACCATACCATGACGTATACAATAACATACCATACCATGACGTATACAATAACATACCATACCATGATGTATACAATAACATACCATACCATGATGTATACAATAACATACCATACCATGCCACACCATACTAATGATACTCTACAAAATGTGTAATATGTCGCCGCTGTCTGTAAAAGTTGCCCGACAAAGATGGTCCATGTTTCGTCATGTGGTAAGGATGCCAGAAGACACACCAGCACAGAGAGCCTTGGAATTCGCTCTACTCGGGGCCAAAAAATGCATATTTGATCTCAATAAAGTCTAATACCATAATACCATGCCATACCATAAGTATGTGATAACATACCATACGTGATGTATACAATAACATACCATACCATGATGTATACAATAACATGCCATACCATGATGTATACAATAACATACCATACCATGATGTATACAATAACATACCATACCATGATGTATACAATAACATGCCATACCATGATGTATATAATAACATACCATACCATGACGTATACAATAACATACCATACCATGACGTATACAATAACATACCATGACCTATACAATAACATACCATACCATGATGTATACAATAACATACCATACCATGATGTGTACAATAAGATACCATACCATGATGTATACAATAACATACATGATGTATACAATAACATACCATACCATGATGTATACAATAACATACCATACCATGACGTATACAATAACATACCATACCATGATGTATACAATAACATACCATGATGTATACAATAACATACCATACCATGATGTATACAATAACATACCATACCATGATGTATACAATAACATACCATGATGTATACAATAACATACCATACCATGATGTATACAATAACATACCATACCATGACGTATACAATAACATACCATACCATGACGTATACAATAACATACCATACCATGACGTATACAATAACATACCATGATGTATACAATAACATACCATACCATGATGTATACAATAACATACCATACCATGACGTATACAATAACATACCATACCATGATGTATACAATAACATACCATACCATGATGTATACAATAACATACCATGATGTATACAATAACATACCATACCATGACGTATACAATAACATACCATACCATGACGTATACAATAACATACCATACCATGACGTATACAATAACATACCATGATGTATACAATAACATACCATAGCATGATGTATACAATAACATACCATACCATGTGTACAATAACATACCATACCATGATGTATACAATTACATACCATACCATGATGTATACAATAACATACCATACCATGACGTATACAATAACATACCATACCATGACGTATACAATAACATACCATACCATGACGTATACAATAACATACCATGATGTATACAATAACATACCATACCATGACGTATACAATAACATACCATACCATGACGTATACAATAACATACCATACCATGATGTATACAATAACATACCATGACCTATACAATAACATACCATACCATGATGTATACAATAACATACCATACCATGATGTATACAATAACATGCCATACGATGATGTATACAATAACATACCATACCATGATGTATACAATAACATACCATACCATGATGTATACAATAATATACCATGATGTATACAATAACATACCATACCATGACGTATACAATAACATACCATACCATGACGTATACAATAACATACCATACCATGATGTATACAATAACATACCATACCATGATGTATACAATAACATACCATGATGTATACAATAACATACCATACCATGATGTATACAATAACATACCATACCATGACGTATACAATAACATACCATACCATGACGTATACAATAACATACCATGATGTATACAATAACATACCATAGCATGATGTATACAATAACATACCATACCATGATGTGTACAATAACATACCATACCATGATGTATACAATAACATACCATACCATGACGTATACAATAACATACCATACCATGATGTATACAATAACATACCATACCATGACGTATACAATAACATACCATACCATGACGTATACAATAACATACCATGACGTATACAATAACATACCATACCATGATGTATACAATAACATACCATACCATGACGTATACAATAACATACCATACCATGATGTATACAATAACATACCATACCATGATGTATACAATAACATACCATGACCTATACAATAACATACCATACCATGATGTATACAATAACATACCATACCATGATGTATACAATAACATACCATGACCTATACAATAACATGCCATACCATGACGTATACAATAACATACCATACCATGATGTATACAATAATATACCATGACGTATACAATAACATGCCATGCCATGACGTATACAATAACATGCCATACCATGATGTATACAATAACATACCATACCATGATGTATACAATAACATACCATACCATGATGTATACAATAACATACCATACCATGCCACACCATACTAATGATACTCTACCATACCATACCATGACTTATACAATAACACACCACACAATACCATACCACACCATACTGTACCATAGGCCGTCATATATTAACCATTTAATGGTTAAACCAGCAAAAAGAGCCTCTGCAGTGATCTTGAGGAATCGCCATTTGCAGGGCAAGAGATTATTTCCGAAAATTTACTTATGGAATGACTGGCTCGTAACTGAGCCAGTCATTCTAGTTCTAAATTTTCTAAAAATAGTCTTGGCATGCAAATGGATGATGGCTAAGCAAACACTTATTTTCTTAGCAATTAACCCTTTCATTGTCAATCCAATAGCTGCCATGGGCTTGATGAATGCACATTTGCCAAAACAGCAGAAAGCTAGTTTTGTAAAGTGAATTGCCAAAATTATAATGTTCTGTATAAATCTTAGACATCCAAGGGTTAATTGGTATGAGTAGCATTCTGAGCGCTTTGAGGCACTGTTGACACACAAGTGGGTAAACATGCAAACTGAAAGATTATCAGCAACAGAATAAAGGCGCTATTCTATTCTTCAAGGTGATCACAGAATTATATTCCAGTAAAAACTGCCAAAAATAAAGGTTTTTATCACATTTTATGAATTAAAAAGAATTTGATAAATTTTCACAAATTATCACTTAAAATTTCGATTGAAGTCATGAATTTTGACATGGCATAACATTTATGTTATGATGTCATCGCTTTAGTCGTCACCCATGTGTATTTAGATTAACTACGCCACACATGTTTTCAGAATAGACGAAACTGACATCTAATACAGTCATCCGAAGCAGGCGATCAACTCAGATGAAGTTCTAGTTTAATAAATGTTACGATGGTGTCTGAATGAGCTGCTGTGAGATATCAAGCATCACAACAAGAAAATAATATTCATGCGATGATGTCATTCCGTAACTCCCAGGGGAATTTGAAGAAATGACTGTGTCGGAATTAACAGTTAGGAATTTGAAGATATGCAAATGCTATAGTATATTTTATTTAAATTATACAAAAGCATAATTTGACATGCTTTAAGCATTTTCTGTTTGTGTTCCTTTAAATATGTTTAGAGATATATCTTAATTAACCTTTCCAGAATAATGACATCATATGACATCATAATCAGCTAAGCGGCGTGTAGGATGACGTCATCATCATTACGTCATAAAAGAGTATATTGCCCGTCTAACTCTTAATAGTCCGACATGTAAGAATTGTAAGTCTACTATTTAATAAACATAGGCAGCAACAGCAGTCAAATTAGTTTCAAAATATTCAACAGTTTACCTGTATGGTTTTCTGGAAATTAATAGTCAGAGAGTTCAGAGATCGATCGATCCCAACACGAGCGAGGTGTGGGCGGAGCTTAGCTAGAGATGGGCGGGGCAAAGCTAAAAAATGGAAACGGCCATTGTTTTACCATTTCAAATGAATTATCTAGTTATGTCATCAATGGACCTTTCCATTTTTAGCTATGCCCCGCCCATCACAAGCTAAGCTCCGCCCACACCTCGCCGTGTTGGGATTGATCGATCCACAAATGCCCTAGCTATCAATTTCCTGAAAACTATACAGGGAAGCTGAATATTTATTAAATAGTAAAAGCAAACAATTTATACAACAACGCATAGACCATCTTCAAATATGCGTTCGTGATGTACTTATCGACGTCATTCATTATGATGTCATTCTACACATCATGCAATTCATTATGACATCATATGATGGGTGGGTACTCTGGAAGGGTGAATTCTGGCCAATGTTTATCAATTTTTGTGATGAAAGAATTTCTCTGTTTTAATATTGTAGCAGATGTATCGAGAGCACAGGTGTCTAATTCGACTCGTCGTTACCTGCTTCAGTTGTTATTACACACACTCGATCAACGAGCACCAAACCTGGCTCACTACCTGCTCGGCTTTGAACTGCGCAAACCTGTCAGTAAAACAAACCTGCAAGATCCAGGTAGGGTAGATAACCAGAGGATGCTAATTATTTAATTCAATATTCACTCGAAAATGCCCTGGTTAAATACCCGATGAATATTTTAAAAACAATTTGACTGAAATTTTCAAGACTCAATTAAATTGTTCTTAAATTATTCAGACATTTTCGAGATTTAGCTCAATAAAAATGGGAATTCAGAATGAAATGCATTAAATCTTTATGCGGAGATGGTAATTTTCGTGACCTGTTTAAGGCAGGTGGTCAAAATAACCATTATCTATTGTCTCGAATATGCACATCATATACCATTTCTGTGAAGTGACCACTTGTTTTTAATTTAGCTCTGTTACATAATGTGGTCGCATACAGATGTCTTGGATTAACTTTAATGTATCAATTTGGTCAAGAAAATCAAAATATTTGCTTATTGAATGTCCATTTGCAAGCCAAGAGAAAACTATTTTAGAAGATTTATCGCTGGAATGGTTACTCCATTAGCGAACCAGTCATTCCAGTGGTAAAATCTCAAAAATAGTCATCTGTTAGCCTGAAAATGGACATACCACAAGACCACTGCAGAGGCGGGTTTTGGCCGTGTTTGCCATGTCTCTGGTTATGATTTTATACTGTATTGATGTTTGTGTTCTCTTTCAATACAGGTGTGCTTGGGTCGCCTAAGACGTGTCTACATGCCATCTTATCATTCCTTGATCGTGGAACTGAACAACGCCAGGGACCTCGATGTCTGTTAGAAGCTCCACGATTGGCTGAATTGTGTTATCAGCTGATTTACATACTCTGCGCAAACAGGGACACTGCAATGCCAGTGATGCGATACCTGCGCACGACGCGTGACTTTCTGTATAGGCACTTAGAATACTTGCCACTCAATCCAGAAGACTATAGCGGTAAGGATCATATTTCAGTTACTATATAACCAAACCTGCTAGCGTTTAAACTCATGCTCTCTTAAACTACATAACAGACCAGATAAAATGTCTTTATCATGTGCAAAATACTGAATACTGAAATTAATGTGATTGGCAATCCATGCGCATAATGTCTTCCAATTATATTATTTATAAGTAGCAAGTTATCATAGACCCCCCGCATTATCACACCAGTCCTCAGTCCTCACGCTGTCGGGACAGACCCTCATTATTGCACGTGTCCTCATCCTGATGAGTCCGCTGATCTTAAAAGCTATTACCATTGATTTATTTTAGTATTGCATTCTGAAGATTCATTTTAAAAGTAAAACCTTGATATGGGAAATAAGTACACGTGTGCATGAGTGTGCATACACCGCGCATTGCAGTTACTTATGAATGTGTAGTGCAAGATGCCATTGCATCTAGCTCCACCATCAGCTGTCAAATGTGTTGTTATTCACTTCCATGCAAAGCGTTAGATGGAAGTAAACCGACGCCGCTGGACTGGAAACCGATTGACTTCATACAATACTGGCGTAATACTGTTTTAGCATGAAGATTTGGTAACAATCATGGTACGTTCTTTTTAGGTAATGCTGTTACAAACCACCAATCATGGCTGCTCAAATCTGTAGCGATTGAGCTTCGACTGACCTCACTTAATCGACAGCGCTCTAACATACAGAGACTTATGACCTTGCTGTTGGATGATTCAATAGACGACCAGGCAGGTAAGATTTATTCTCTAATGTAGCCTCTCACCTGCTGAAATAGTGGGAGCATTTTCTAGTTACGCCCGCCCTTTTTTAGCTAAGCTCCACCCATGTTTTGCACGTGTAATCAATCTACATACTCTTAAAACCAGGAATTCTCAGAATCCCAATTTCAAGATTATTATATAGGTTAGCTGTTGAATATTTTGAAAATATTTTGACTGGTTGCTGTAGCAGCAACAGCACCCGGTCAAATTAGGTTTAAAATATTCAACAGAATGTTTATTAAATAGTAAATCCATCAAAGATATACAATTTGTACACTTGACAGACTTAAATGTTCATGATGGAGCAAGATACATCATTCATTATGAATTATGATTGTGACGTCAGCCTACATGTGACGTAATTGATTATGACATTATATATATGACTGACAGATTGGATCCATCCATTGGCTGACAGGTTTTATAACAATAGAACACATCACACTTCAATAGTAAGATAACATGTCACACTACTGTTATGTTGTCACATATTATATCTTTACTATTATGATGATGTGACATCCCATAAAGCAGTCTATTTTGTGACCCAAAATGGTGCCCGTTAACAGTCCCGCGTTGAAGGTAGACTTGTTGCAGAGTCTCTACTGGTCTCCAAAGTGGAGTCTGTGTAACCAGCTAGCGCAAGGCTTGTCACACAGGATCAGACACAGGTAGATTCCAAACTTGTCCACTTATACAGATTAGTTTTTGTCTCGCCTACGAAGCAAAAAGCGAGACATAAGTATAACGTTTCCGACGGCGACAGCGTCAACAGTCAGGTTCTGCCTTTAGCAAAACTGCTCAGCTTATATTTCAGGATTGGTTAAGCCTATTGCAATTAAACTTGGATATATGGTTACCTATAATGATAGGAAGCAACATGATGATGTTGGTGTCACAAGGTCAAAGGTCAAGGCCACTCTGACCTTGATACAGAGCTGCTTTTTCAACATTAAGTTCTTGCGTTTAGCAAAGCTTCAGCTTATATTTCAGGATTGCTTAAGCCTATTGCAACTAAACATGGATACCTGGTTACCTATAATCTTAGGAAGCAGTGTGATCATGTTGGGGGTCACAAGGTCAAAGGTCAAGGTCATGGTGACATTGATACAGAACTCTGCTTTTTCAACATTAAGTTTTTGCGTTTAGCAAAACTTCAGCTTATATTTCAGGATTGGTTAGGCCTATTGCAACTAAACTTGGATACATGGTTACCTATAATGTTAGGAAACAGCATGATGATGTTGGGGGTCACAAGGCCAGAGGTCAAGGTCACTGTGACCTTGATACAGAACTCTGTTATTTCAACATTAAGTTTTTAGCTCACCTGGCCTGAAAGGCCAAGTGAGCTTATGCCATGGCGGCCATCCATCGTCCGTCCATCGTACGCCAAATCGCGTCTTCTCTTTAACGGTTTGACCAACTTCAACCAAATTTGGCCGGAATGATCCTAAGTTGGTACCCCGCAGACAATTTTTTTCAGAATTTTGATTGATCAATTTTTTAGAGGAAAATCTACCGAAAATGGTCAAAATGGTACTCCTCAGCTGCTTTACATATCTCAACCAATGCATTCTATGGTGGTAGGCTCTAGAACGTCTTTTCTTAATTTTGATTGATCAATTTGTTTGGGTGAAAATCTTAGATATTATGAAAAATTTAACGGGAATTGTCAAATTGCTATGCCTCCTTAGCTGCTTGACATATTTCAAACAAATTTCACTGGATGGATTCTATGGTGGTAGGCTTTAGAAATTCTATTCAGAATTTTGATTGAGAAATTTTTGGGTGAACATCTTTGATTTTATAAAAATTTACCAGAAATTGTCAATACATTGCTTCTCCTTAGTCGCTTGACATATTTCAACCAAATTTGGCTAGAATGACCCTACCGTGGTAGACTAGAACATCTATTCAGAATTTTAATTGGTCATTTTTTTTGCGTGGCCATCTTGGATTTTCCAGAAATAATTCATCATATCTATTTAAATGCAAATGGTTCAAATGCTAATGGGCCAGGTGAGCGCCTTGGGCCTCTTGTTGCATTTAGCAAAACTCAGCTTATACATGTATTTCATGATTGTTTAAGCCTATTACAACTAAACTTGGCTATGTGGTTGCCTATACTGTTAGGAAGCAGCATGATGATACCGAGGTCACACGGTCAAGGTCACTGACCTTGATACAAAACTGCTTTTTCAATGTCAAGATTTTGTGTTTAGCAAAACTCTTGGCTTATCTTTCTGAATTGGTTAATCTTATTGGAACTAAACTTGGATAAATTGTTACCTATAATGTTAGGAAGTAGCATGCTGACACTGAAGTCACAATGTTGAAGGTCAAGATCATTCTGACCTCTACAAAACTTTGTTACTTTTCAATGTTAGGGTTTTAGGCTTAGCAAATCTTATCATGTTATATTTCGGGATGGCTTAACCCTAATGGAACACAACTAGGGTACATGGTTGCTTATGCCAAGAGGATAAAGGATGGTGACATGCAGGTCACCAGGTCACAAGTCAAGGCCATTCTAAACTTACTATTTGAACTCTGCTTTTTCAACCGTACGTTTTTCCATTCAGCAAATCATTTATATTTCATTGTTGGTTAATCCTAATGGAACTAAACTTGAATATACATGTATGGTAACCTATAATGTTAGGAAGCAGCATGATAACACAATAGTCACAAGGTCAAAGGTCAATGCCACTGTGACAAACAGGAGACAGGCGAGACATTTAATTCCGCTGAATTCTTGTATTATTCATTGATTAAATATCTTTTCTATAATTGAACAATTTGTTGGTACAGCCGATGTGACTTCAGTGGATGGAGAGTTATCTTACCTTGATCCTGACCAGACAATGAACGATACACGTAGGTCCAGGACTACACGCAATGTTGCAGGTAACTAGACTATTGAATGATTCGCTGTAAGGTTTCAATGTAGCAATGATTTCTCAGTGTTTTCTGTTCCAGCTTTAAGAACCTAATACAAGGTGCATTTCTTCATTCTGACTCCCCTCACCATTGTGTGAACATGGGCTTGCATGAAAGCATGTAACTTTTAATCAGAGCTCTGCATTGCTTACATGGGCCGTATAGTTAGTACTGCTACTTCAGTACTCACACTGTTATTAACACTTTAATTGCCAAGCTGGCCAAAACTGACTTCTGCAGTGGTCTTGCGGATTGTCCGTTTGCAGGCCAAGAGAAGACTATTTTTTAAAGTTTACCGCTGGAATACTTGGCTCTATAACAGAGCCAGTCATTCTAGTGGTAAATTTAAAAAAAAAGTCTGCTCTTGGCCTGTAAATGGCCATTTAATAAACAAATATTTTAATCTTCTTGATCAAATTTGACCATTAATGGGTTAAGATGGTAAGCATATATTAGTGAGAATACATAGAGATACTTACTGCTCATGATAGACACAAGTACCAATGCTATCAGAGAGACAGAGTTAACCCGTAAATACTTAAACTGGCCCGTTTGTTAATGACTGATCTTATTATGTTTACACAGGATTGCTAACATATATTCACATATCAATAGGCTTTGTTTTAGTTTACTAATATTAACTGTGGATGGTTCAGGGAAAAACTGTGTTACCATGTCATGGCTACACTGATTTTTCAATGTTCATTCAAGATCACTGTCGGATTCATCAGAAGATGAATAATATTCCAGCAAATTGTCATCTGGCTGAGTTGTGTCTGTAATTTCAATGTGACAGTATACATCATCCGGGACCTGTGGATCTTCAAACCACTTGCAGGCATAGCAACCATTCTCAAGAATCCATCCATTTTCCTCGTGTTACCACGTGTACGAATCAAATGTAACATCATTTTTCCACATCGAATCAACAAGATTTGCATGTTTAACTTTTCGTAGCATTACAGACTTACATGGTGGATGGTTGCTCGAGTCAGTTCCCTTAATCTTACTCAAAGGTTGAGACTGGTTCTTTGGGGCATAATGTTGCTGAAAAACCATGTATTGGGCCACATTCACTTAAGATACATTTGCTTTACCTTACATGCAACACACAAACTTCTCCAAGTCTGCTAACAAATCTGAAGCTATGTCAGGTGATTCCCCTAATTTAGCGAATACTGCGATAAATGTTTTCTTTCTCCATAAGCTACAGTGGATGAATCTTGTCCTTGCGAAAGAAACTGGCTGTGTAATAACAGCCTGCCCAGATTCTGTGCTAACATAGAAACATCAATATATCTTCTAGTACTCTTGGCACTAATACCAACATCGATCCAAATATGTGCTGGCATGATATGTTCATGTGTCGGCAAGATTATGGGTACATCCATGTCAGAAGTCTTATTGATAATGTTACCATCCTTGTTCGATTTTATGAATTTGCCTGAGATGCCAAATTAAACGTCTGTCAGGTTCTTCATAGGTACATGTGAGACCGAGATCTCAGTCACTTGAAAGTGTCCATCGACAACAGCATACTGATATGCTTTATCTTCGAGACCTATAAATAATATGTTATTTCTGATCTGCTCGATGTACTGTGGATTTTGCCACTCTTTTACTAGGAATCGTAACAGAGCTGTTTTGAACAAAGGTGAACTGAGTGAAGCATTGGAGTTTTTTGGCCACTTGTTCTGGTCCAGATATCGCGAATTTGCTCAACATGGAACTGGAGCCCCTGAGGTCATGCTCAACATCTTTATGAATTACATACAAAGTGTACACTCTTAGACAATTGAAATAATCGCGTAAGAATCATTATTGCAAGACCACCAAATGTTGCTGGTATATTCACTAGACACTGTATTAGAAACATTGCATCAACAGCACACGCATCTTGGATAATACTGGCTTACCACTTTGAAGTTTCTCTTCCAATATATGCATTAGCTTAGATTTGTCTGTTTTGTTGATTGACCAATGCACATGTGCTTAATGCCAATAGTACTGGTATTAGGGGATACTGGAAGACTAATTCAAGATCCAAGTTTATTACTTGATGCCACATAAAGTGATCTACCGAAGAGATCCTGTATGCCTGTATACCCTCACAGCATCTGCCGAAAAATTCTTTGCCTTACATCTAGGAATTAATTGCTCGAATCTTGTAGGATCTGCAAAACATTGCATTTGGAATTCTTCACAATGTTTCTGCCCATTCTCTACACAGTGTATAAGCTCGATCTTTATGTTGTCTGATGTTGCCTTTCCATTTGATAGACGATAGAGGGTCCCATCTGTACATGCTTCATCAAAGGGATTCAGTGTACCATTGATGTCATCAATGTACATTGATGCCATCGACGAGCTTCTGAAGGTCACTGTACAAATACGAAAATGTGCAAGCTTACGTGTTGTATCTTCCAACTTCCGCAATCTGGCCATGTCAACTAAAAGTTCAAGGATCTTACTTCGCATGGCATAGGTGATCATCTACCTTTGTCTTGCACTATTGTTCTGTGTAAATGCAAATATGCCAATTCTACGGGAGGCAGCATCAGCATTAATTGTCTGCTCTAAAGTAAGACAACTGGTGTTCTTGTAAATGTCTTGCTGCTTCGTCGGATAGACAAACCAATGGATAGAAGGATATCATGCGCACCGGGATGTGTTGAATCTCTATTCAGGAGATTGAGATGATACCGCACCATATATCTCACATAGTTTGCATGGTTTGTTGCGATGAAAATTTAACACATTTTCCCAAGACAGACGATAAGGAGATCCAAGTTATTAGTACGTGTGGCATCGCCGCATTGGTGAAGATCACCCAAATCTGCATATATCGACCAATACTGAGCTGTTTCGCCATGATCACCTGTTCTGGTTTTCTCTTATATAATCAGAACTGGTAAGGTTTCAGATTTCTCCAAGATATCAGGTGTGTGATCATTGCGAAGCCGTTCAAGCTAATCCATGAAACTGAGGCAGTGGGCTTTTAACTGAAAGAAAGCTTTTGAAATGTAATGTTTTAATAGACATGGCCAACAATGGGTGAAGTCGCTTGCACCTGTTGAAATGCTTTCCAGAAAGAAAGCCATTCAGTGACGCAGGGGCCAGTACACCAGTGTCTGTCAGAATTTGTGGACCGCCAGAATCAGCTAGCCAGTGTCCTATAGCTGAAAAGTATGCCATGTGTGTATGAAACACAACAAAGCAAACAAATACATTATAATACATGTGCGATCAGGGTTCGCACAAAATTGAATAGTGCTTGAATATTGCCCCTTGCCTTGAAAAGTGCTTGCATTTTGTGTCAACCTTGAAAAGTACTTGAAAACCCATGAGCTGCCTTGAAAAGTGCTTGAATTTGACAAAAATGATGGTTAACTGCGAATCACCAAAGAAAATCATAGATCGTTGTGTATCAGCAACCAAGGAGTCTACTACTATTGCGCATCCATTTTGAGTAAGGAAACCGACCAACATAAAATGACCCGAAATGAGAATAAGTAGTACCGTATTCCGCCGAATTTTAGCCCATGGTCTAATAGGTGGGCTTAGCCCCACCCCCTAACTTTGCGATACAAGCTCCAGTGGTTTCTTAGCAGTTTCAAAACGGGAAAACTGTATTAGAAGCCCACCTCCTAACTCGGCAATCTGCCTCGGGCAAAAACTATTTTTTTCATTGGAAATAGGGTTGGGCAATTTTTCGATATCGTCAATATCACGATATACCAAATACCGACACCGAAATCGTCATAATTTCGAAAAATCGCAAATATCGTCAATACAGACAGGATGATATTGCACTTTTAACTGTGAGCATAATATAAATAACTAAGTTAGAAATGTCACACTCTTACCTCTATTCGGTCCAGTAATAGTCTTTAAGTAATAATCCAGTCTTTGTCTATGGTAATAAAATCTTAATAAACTCCAAAATAATCTGTGTTCATTTAATTCATGGTTTGTTTGCGCTAATAAAATTATTTAAAGTACAAAATAATCCTTTGTTGGTCACTTTTCATAATTACATAAATAGACGACGCCATGGTTTTTCTTGCCTCATTCTGAGTGTTAGTCAGTGGGGAATACCATTTGCACTACCCACATTCCAATCTGATGACGTCATTACTACGGTCAAGCTATTTATCCATTAGTCATTGATCTGCATGGTTAAACATTCTTCTGACCGTGAAAGATTTAAACTTTAAAACTGTTTAGGTCGATAGGAAACCACACACACTTAATCCCTTATCAATACCACAGCTTGGAAGGGTGGGTGAGGGGGACGTTAATCTCTTGCTTTACCGTTATACGTTTTTATGTAACTTTATACAATATATTTAGCATTTTTAAACTCCTCAGATCAAAATTCATTCCACATATAACATTACAGATTTATACTAAGTGAGAAACAGCCTTAAAATAAATAATTTAGATCTGTTGTGGCAGTTTTGGTTGCAGTGTTAACTGGGTTAATTTCACACATCCCGCTTACGCCTTGAGATCAATGGATAGGACCGCTAAGTAGTGAGCGAATTTGAATAGGTCTACAATGGGACAAATTAGTTTTTAATATTAAAGACCAAATAAAATCTGATATAATTGTTTCCAGTCTTCACGCTGGTTCTCGTTCAAATCATGCAGTGTTATTTTATTAATTTGCATTGTCTACGCTAGCGGGGGGCGTGATAACAGCTGTCGGAATTCTGCAGTGTGAATTCTGATTGGCTCAAGTATGATACGGCGGCCAATCAGATTTTGCTCTACGGAATTCCTTTCTGCGCAATGAAGTTAATGCGTATTCCTTGCTCAATCTTTTGACAGTTGTCGTGAGGTAAAGATAACACAAAATACAACACAAGAACAGAAGAAAATCCTTTATTTTTCTTATTTGTGATTGAATACGGTTAGTTGCATTACATTCGTTGCTTTAAACTATATTGAAGGGTGTCAAAGTGTGGAATTTTGTGTATTAAATATACGGAAATGGCAATCATGGCGATCTCAATTTAAGGTTTCAATGCAACAAATTTAATGAAAATAACTTGTAGACACCACCAATTTGAAATACATGTTATTCTATGTTTACACCCTAACTCCACACCCCACCCAAATGACGATGTATCGTGATACCGCAGTATTTTAATGAGATACCGATATCGTCATGCCTTGAGCAATATCGCCCAACCCTAATTTGAAATTAGAAATTAGTTTGGAATTTCAGAGGTTGAAGTGCGCAAATATTACTGGCAGGTATCACATGTGTGTCGTCGATGTCATCAAACAAGCAGATATGGGCAAACCCATAGTATTAGTCTTTTTGCTTATTGCAACACTGTGCCACTTTCCGCAAAGCAATTATAAATTCTCCCAACATCGCCATAGTGTTACACGTACTGTGACTTGTCCTGAACGGAAATGAATCGGGAACCAGTCTCACGGCAAGAAGCACTATAGCCCATAGATAGCCATTTTCCTTCCGCAACGCGGTTATAAATTCTCCCAACATTGTGTCACCTATTCACGCGGTAAACACTACGTTGTAGTAAAAGTTTTAAAATAGTGGCCATTAATGTGAAACTTTTCGCGCGAATTACGATTATGCCGTTTGGAAAATGTGTTTATAACCCTGTATGGGTAAGGACATATACATGGGTTAGTGCCACGAGCTATATATACATAAAGCACGTTGCAATATATATCGGAAAGACATCGAAATTGGTCCATGGGAGAAAGTGGTCTCAAATCCCACTCAAAAAGCGAGAAACATCGCAAACTTGAAAAAGCTACTGAAGGTTCCCTGTTGGATTTATTTTGGATTAAAAAATCTCCAGTTGCATCTACGAGTTGTAGCAATAGCTCGCCACCGGATCAAATGAAAACTGTTGTGATGCCGACCATTATAACTTAAACATATAATGTCCAAATTTGGTGTCAATGAATTTACAATTTGCTCATAGAAAATGTTCATTTGTAAACCAAGATAGGACTATTTTTGAAACTATAGCACTGGAATGACTGGCTGTTTTATCATGCCAGTCATTCCAGTGATACATTTTCAAAACTAATCTTCCATTTGTCTGCAATTTGACATTTCTCAACAAGACCCCTACAGAGGCCAGTTTTGGGACTCAGATTTAACCATTTAACCCTTTAGTGGTCCAGTGGTAATATTTTTTAATGCTCTTCTGGTCTGCAAATGGGCATTCATTAAGCAATGATGTTAATTTTCTTAACCTGTCTTGATCTATAAAGGGTTTAAGAATAAATAAAAACAACATTGCTGCCTTTTAAATTTCAGATAAACTCAAGGAGATCGATCATTTGCTTCAAATTTTGTTTTTCGGAATGGGAAAATAGTCCTTGAAAATGATAAATATTGTCATTGAAAAGTGCTTGAATTTGATTTTCCCAAACCTGTACGAACCCTGGCAATTCTTTAGACTGAATTTGTAATGCTGGTTTGGCAATGGCAAGGTCATAATGTACTATTGCAAATTGTTGTCCACATTCAACAGCAACATTATGAAATTTTCACTGTCTGCCACATGTTGTTGGCCGGAGGTTCAGATTGTTCATATAGCCAATCGTCTGCTGTGGCAAGTCATCAGTTGTTACCCGAGAGTTCCAGCCACCCCACATGGGTGTGTTGACGTCATCCACAATTTGTCTCGGTTTTTCACGGTCACAAGATTATTTGGTATAGCACAGGCTTTTATATCATATTAGAACTTTACACACTGGTTTCTTCCTGTATGGCTCACATTCGGTTGTACCAAATGTATATGTCTGTCCTCATAGTGAGGTGCTATGGTTGTAGTTCATGAGATACAGAACTTGGATTGATATCTCTGACTCCAATGTATTTGAAGGTAAATTATACTTGTGCATGTAGACAAGAAATCTGAGAAATTAAATGTCTCGTCTCCTCTTTCTCACAATGACCTTGACCTTGTGACCTCCGCTTCCTAACATAGGTAACCATGTATCAAAGTTTAATTCCAATAAGACTAACTAATCCTGAAATATAAATGTAAAAGATTTGCTAAATACCAACACTTAAAGTTGTAATGTCAGGTAAAGTATTACGTCAGAATGACGTCAACCTTTGACATAGTGGCCTCACTATCATCATGTTCGCTCCTTATGTGTCCCACGATTGGTTCCAGTAGGTAGGAATAAGCATTTCTAAAACATAGATAAAGATGATTCGCTAAACCCAGAAACTTAATGTTCATGCTGTTGTTGGAAAAGTGATGCATTTGTTTAGATTTCTACTTCACAGGTGAGACAAAAATATGGCGTAAATGAGTAAATCACTTTGCTCACATTTGTGGACTGGTAAAGCTGGCACCCATTGGGGATAATAACAATTCTCGTGTGTACAATATCTCGTGTGTATAATACTAATCATTATCATACTGTATTAGTAGACAATGTGATTTATGCCATATATATATATATATATATATATATATATATATATATATATATATATATATTTATATACATGTGTACCTATAACTTTACCTAGTGCAATCCACTTAGTGCACAGGTTCATGGGGTGAGGTAATTTAAGGGACCATGGGTCGGGCACGCATTAATACAGCCAACTGGTGTTTAAATATTTGTCACAACTGAATGAGTGCATGACATGATCATTCAAAGTATCAAAACTGAGTAACTGTAACTTTCCAAGTGAATATAATGTAGGTAAATGATTCTTCATATTTTCTGATATTACGGTGTAGGCATAGCATAACTGCAATATAGCACATAAAATGCAACCAAATATGTTAACTTTCGGAATAGAGTACTTGAAAATAGTTATTTTGAATTGCTGGCATGGAAAATATATCATTTATATATAAATCTAACCAGAAACAGACTTTCTAGGAAATTCTATTTGAAACAAAAGAATTTAGTTACAGGTTTTTAATGGAAAATGCCTCTTTTACTATATATATCTGTGTCTATATATGATAACTATATATGTATGTGTTTCTCTCCTCATTACCTTTACTTTGATAACCTTCTTGTTTGGTTAAATGCATGTTCAATGAATGTGTGAGATGAAAACCATATTTTGCACTTTTTCTCAAAATCTTATCTAAAACAAGCAAAAAAATGCATTTTGCATCCAAAATGCAGAGGCTGCGGCAATTAAGAAAAGGATTTTCAAAATCAGCATAAAATTCTGATTTAGAAAAGACTCAAACCTTTTGGCCTCAGACATGTCATTAAAAGTCCTGTAGCTCTTGGACTAATAGTGTGTGTGTGTGCGTGCGTGCGTGTGTATGATATAGAATTAGTTCTACCTGACCTAGTATTTGTTGTCTTCTCTTGACAGCTGTACAAAAACGACGTAAGATTCTGTGCATTCTCGACTCATTAACATTCCAGCAACCATACCCAGATCAACTTCAACTCGAGTTCTTCGACCCCCGTCTCATCGAACAAGTGATTACAAATTGTGAACAAAAGACTGAGCAAGGCATCACATACTACAATGTTAAGACATTGCATAGTGTACTGAGCAATGAGATGAATAACATACAGGGTACATCGTTAGCCGGACAAAGACCCCTCATTATGCAAGTAAGCATGACATCATTAGCGAGACAAAGACCCCGTATTATGCAGGTAAGCGTAATATACAGGGTGCATCATTAGGGGGACAAAGACACCTGATTATGCAGGTAAGCGTGACATCATTGGTGGGATAAAGACACCTGATTATGCAGGTAAGCGTGATATTAGTGGGACAAAGACTCCTCATTATGTAGGTAAGCGGGACATAATTAGTGGGACAAACAACCCTCATGAAAGTAAGCGTGACTTCATTAGCGGGACAAGGACCCCTCATTATGCAGGTGAGCATGACATCATTAGCACGACAAAGACCCCCTCATTATGAAGGTAAGCATGACATCATTAGTGGGACAAAGACCCCCTCATTATGAAGGTAAGCATGACATCATTAGTGGAACAAACACCCCTCATTATGAAGGCAAACATGACATCATTAGTGGGACAAAGACCCCTCATTATGCTGGTAAGCATGACATTATTAGTGGGACAAACACCCCTCATTATGAAGGCAAACATGACATCATTAGCCAGACAAACACCCCTCATGCTGGTAAGCGTGACATCACTACCAGTACAAATACCCCCCCATTATGCAGGTAGGCATGACATCATTAGCGGGACAAAGGCCCTTCATTATACAGGTAAACATGATGTCAGCGGGACAGAGACCCATCATTATGCCGGTAAGCGAGACATCATTAGCGGGACAAACATCCCTCATTATGCAGGTAAACATGACATTAGCGGGACAAAGACCCCTCATGAAGGCAAGCGTGACATCATTAGCGGGACAAAGACCCCTCATTATGAAGGCAAGCGTGACATCTTTCACTTCAAGAGTATACTTACCTCCCTAATACTCTTTGATATTGCTAAATATCGGCTTTCACTCAATAAAACACTCAGATTAAAAAAGTTAGGTGCCCCTACTAGGCAGGGAGTCAGAGTTTAGTCCGGCGGATGCCAGCCCCACCACCGTGCATGCGCAGACTAGCACTTCCTCTTTGCTAATTTATTGGCTGAGAGACAACTCATGTTTTCTATGCTCATAGGCTTTTCCTTAATTTCTGAAAGTTTTGGCTGTGTAGAAGTTCTATTTCTCCTGGATTACTATGGCAGAATGTGTTACTACTCCAGAGGAGCACCCAGGACCTAGCTATCAGGTGACTTCTATTATATTTTGGCGAGTCTTTCCCGGTGTAATGTGTTTCCGGGACTCGCGTTTATCATGATAAGCGCCTAAAATAACTAGTTTATTTCGAAATGGCGCTATGAAATACTAATCTCTCTTTGTGTTTATGTCCACAGGTATCTACCTAGGAGTGTTAGGACATCACATCTTCAGAGAGTTTGGTTTTCTCTCCACCAAGGTTCCATTTCCTACTAACATTGTAAGGTTATCTAACCAAAAATCTTTCCCAGTGAGTTGGAGGCCTCGGATGAAGGTCTTCTCACTTTGCCCTCTTGATCCACTTCGTTCCCCCTAAGGTGGAGAGAGTTAAGAGGTCATAATGTTGGTGGAGTGTCCGGTTCATCAGATCAGATGGTTTGTCTATGCTAAAGACTCAGGTACTCTAGTTATGATATGAGGCATTTCAATTATATTTGACAATATTTATAAAATCTTACTGCCATTTATCATTGTTTATCTGATGTTTATATAGTCTGTATAAACTATCTGTTCTAGTTAGATGTTCTGGATAGGATTACAATTCGTCCTTACACCTGGAGGTTTTGTTTCGGATCGATTTAACTTCTTATTTTTTGAAGTTATGACGTCATAATCAGCCTTGCGCCTTGCTATCAGTTATAAGTTTTGTCGAACGCTGATTTATTATCACTATTAGCTTGGGTCTTATGGCCCCTTCCTCCTTGTTTATTTCGTGTTGTGTTCTAATTCAATATCTGTAATACTCATTGTCTTCGTCCTCTGCTGTGCTTCAGAGGCCTGGTTGTCCTTCATGTGGAAGATTTATCCTTGACAAGTTCTTCCCCCATTTATGCTCCCAGTGCAGCCCATGTGGGCCATTGCTTAAATGTGAGATCTGTAAAAGAGGGGGGGGGCAGCTAAACCCTGAATTTCTCTCATTACAGACCAGGGAGAAGGCTCCAGAGGAGGAGAGGAAGAGTAAGAAAGAGGCTTCTGGTAAGAAGGGTAAGAGGAAGGCCTCGTCCGCTATGGATATGGAGGCCTTCCGTATTGAGATGATGGGAGAGATGAAGAGGACAATTAAAGATTTGGTCCCAGAATTGCTTCGTGGCATGTTTCCTGGTCCAAATCTTTCGTTGTCCTCTTCATCTGCTTCATCAGATAATCCCCGCCTCTGAATCGGTGCTATTTAGGGACCTATCAGTTTTCGACCATGATTCAGAGGTGGCCCTAATAGAGGGTGAAATCCACGGTAAAAAACACTGGCAGCAGGCTTGTCGCGCCGGTTGTTCGTGGTCAGGTGTCGCTGGAACCTGCCTGCCTATCAGGCCAGGATTATCCGCACCCTACAGGTACCATTTCCTCCTATGGTACCTCTCCTGGCCAGTCCGGGTTAGCATTCTTTGCTAACCTGGAGTCTAATCTTTCTGGCCAGGAAGAAGAGGATTATCTGCTGGGTTCTCCTTCTGGCGCCGTGGCCATGGACATTGACGTGCGTGCACCCCTCGCAGGGAACACGGGCGACATTATCCACGGTACTACTCACGCAGGAGTAGTGTTCACGGCGCAGAAGGTAGCCCGGGCTGGATCTGATGGCCAGTTTTACTGCAGACCGCGGCTTGCCGATGGTGTAGCAGGTGCTGGCCAGGGCTGTGGTGTGGCGAAATTTTCCCCATGCAATGCCACAGCGCCTGCTCCTGGTCAAGCCAGTCAGTTTAGCATGCCTGTTCTTTCAGGCCCGCATGCTTTCTCTGGCTTGCCAGGCGTATCAGTTCCTCCAGCCACGTACACACCTGTGATTGCTCAGGAGGATGACGAAGGCCCTCGTCTTGTAGAGCATTCACAGGTGGCCACGGAGGAAGACTGGTCTGACGCTTGTCAGTGGCTAATTAATGTCAGACCAGATCTTGCCGTGGTTCAGTCGGCCAGTCAACGGGACCAGCGCCCGTGGCTGGCAGGTAAACCGACTTACCGCTATGCCATCTTTGCCGTTAGCTGATCATATTGTTGATATGTTCACTGCGGCGGTGACGTCTATTAGTGCACATGGACGTTTAGCGAAGGCCCCCCGCGAAGTGGCAAAGCGGTGCCGTATTACAGCTGATCAATATCAGCTATACGGTGTAGTACCGAAGCCAAGCACGGATGACCGTGCAGCGCTGGGTGAAGATACGCGGCCAGGTTCCTGGTCTAACACGGGAGCACGGTGTTCTATCGTGTTGCGTTCGGCTAACACCGCGTTACGTGATGCGGAAGAGAGTTCAAGGGCATCCATTGCGGCGCTTTCGCATGTCTCACAGTTGTTACAAGGGGTAGTAACGGCATCCGCATTACGTCAGCCTAGTCCGGTGACTGTCCAGAGAGCCATCCAAGATGGAATTAACTTGGCTTTGGACTGTTTAACCCGGTCTGTAACCAGGAGTGTCCGGGCGAGGCGCACGTTTGCTCTTGATAACTTGTGCCCGTCCCAGGATTTGTATAATAGGCTGCAGTGTACGCCTATGACAGGTCCTGGTCTCTTTGGAGGTGAGGGATGTAGGCATCACCAGGAGACGGTTACCCTGGTCAATAACAAGAGGGCATTATGGGAGCAATTTGAAGTGCTCCGTAGAGAGCGCGTTCGCGCGGCTCCCCCTGCGTGTCATCCCCTGCAGGTGGCGGTGGCCAGGTCAGAGGCCAGCCACCAGCGCAGCGTCGGCCACGGCCGTGTGCGCTTCGGCCAGCAGCAAGGGGGGGGGGGGCGCAGGCTCCTCCGGCGCAGCCAGCCAGGCAGCCGCCCGCGCACCGTGGTGCGCGCGGTGCGGGCCGTGGTGCGCGAGGATCAGGTCGTGGTAAGCGTACCTGACAGGGTGATTACCACAGTAAGAGCTACTCCAGTGCATCTGCACCAGGAGACAGTGACACTCTTGCGCTTCTTATGTCCACCTCTCTCCCTAGGTGGACCAGTGGGAGGCCGATTGGCCAACCACATGCAAGAGTGGGAACGGTTGACTCAGGACCGTTTAGTCTTGCGATGGCTTTCAGTTTGGTATCATCCCGACTGGATAACAGGTCCACCATCGCGACTGTCTCAGGTGCCGGTCTGGACTCAAATTCCAAGAGATCCAGATCACCGGTTGTGTATAGAGGAGGAAATAAATTCCCTCATACACAAGGAAGCAATTCAACCGGCGCAAAATTGCCCGGGCTTCTATTCAACCGTGTTCTTGGTAACGAAAAGCACTGGAGGGTGGAGACCAATTCTCAACCTCAAGCCATTGAACAAGTTCATAGACACACCCAGTTTCAAGATGGAAACTGTGAGATCGGTGTTGGCAGGGTTGGAGAAGGGAATGTGGACAGCTTCAATAGATTTGAAGGATGCTTATTTCCACATTCCAATAGCAAGGGGTTTCCATCGCTTCCTGAGATTTGCATTCCAGGGCAGACAGTGGGAATTCAGGGTACATAGATGACTGGCTGTTAAAAGCACACAACCAGGAAAGTTTATCAGCAAATCTGGAGATCGTTTTGAAAACTCTCACAGATTTAGGCTGGATATTAAATTTTTTTAAATCAGAGCTGACTCCATCCCAGAAGTTTGTTTACCTGGGAATGTTCTTCGATCTGGAGATAGGATATGTTTATCCTACTCAGGAGAGAGTACAGATACTCATCTCAGTAATACAGTCAGTGTGCAACAGTCGTCATGTCCTGGCACGGGTTTATCTGAGAATGCTGGGATTGATGGTTTCTCTGGACCCAGTCATTCCTCAGGCGGCCTTACGCAGGCGGCCGATACAGTTATTTCTCATGACACAATGGACCCAGAGTACAGGTTCACTGGACTCAAGCGTGTCAGTGTTGGAGCCTCTAATTCATCACCTTCAATGGTGGTTGAAGACAGAGAATCTCCTGGCGGGGGTAATGTTAACCCCTCCTCACCCTCAGTTAACGATGTATACAGATGCATCGATGGAGGGGTGGGGAGGTTGCCTGGAAGAATCCACGATATCGGGGCTTTGGAATCTGGAACAGTCAAAGGAACATATCAATCTACTGGAATTAAGAGCAGTAGTCCTGGGCCTGGAACATTTCTTACAGAAAGTTCAGGGCAAGAGTGTTCTAATTCGATCAGACAACTCAACAGTAGTGACTTACATAAACCGCCAGGGCAGAACGAAGTCGCCCAGTCTCTGTATGATGACTTGGAAACTGCTTTGTTGGTGCCTAGATCACAGGATTACCTTGAAGGCAGTTCATATTCCGGGAAGGTTAAATCTGTTAGCAGACTCATTGAGCCGAAGGATGAGTGTTTTACCTACGGAATGGCAACTAAATCATTGTGGGGCGGATCGTCTGTTCGACCACTGGGGGAAACCCAACATAGATTTATTCGCAATGAAGAAGAATGCGAAGATGACGACGTACGTCTCTCCGATTCCAGATCCAAGCGCTTTCGCAACAGATGCGTTAGATATCAGCTGGGTGGGAATGTATGCATACGCATTCCCTCCAGCAATCCTGATTCCAAAAATTCTTCAGAAAATCAGACAGGAGGAGTGCCAAGTGCTTCTGATCGCCCCAAATTGGCCAAGCCGATCATGGTATACGGATCTGCTGGACCTTCTGGTCTGCAATCCAGTTCCTCTGCCTCTGATGGATAATATTATCTTCCAGGGCAAGAACCTTCACAACAATCCGTCAATGTTCCAATTGACTGCGTGGATGTTGTCAAGGAATCTAGAATTAAGGAGGGCTTTTCTGAGCCAGGAGGGGGTCAACCTCCAGAGCATATAATTATAAAATCAACAGATTTGCAGAATGGTGCTCAAAAAGATGTATTAATCCAATGGATTCATCTATTCAGGTAGTAGCCTGTCACCTGTATGATGCATATAGCCTCAAGCCTAACTCTATTGCTAGCTATAAGTCAGCTTTAATGACAGTTATCCCTTGCTTGGCTAATAGGGGAAGTGATGAAGTAAATACATTAAATACTTTAGTCAAAGGCATGGGCAATCTAAGACCAAGGAATCCCCCAGTGATTCCGTCTTGGAGTTTGTCACTAGTGCTTCAGGTGCTAGCTGATAGGCCGTTTGAACCACTAAGCTCCGTTTCTATGAAAATGTTGACGCTTAAAACTGTATTTTTAATTGCTGCGGCCTCGGCTAGGCGTAGGAGTGAGAGTCATGCCTTGTCAGCCGAGGCAGACCGTATTGTGGTTACAGGGGAAGGCCTTAGGCTTCTACCCAGGATAAATTTCATGGCGAAAAACCAGTCTTTGAAATATCCGGGTCAACCGCTAATTTTACCAGCTTTGACTAGGTTTGATCCTAATTCAAAACTATGGTGTCCAGTCCGAGCATTAATCCGGTAAAAACAACGTACTCAAGATTGGCGGACGGACCCAACAGCGTTATGGTTGTCATATATTGAGCCCCATGGCAGGGCGTCAAAGGACACCATTTCCAGGTGGATTGTAGAGTGTATTCAGTTTTGCCATAAATCCGCCACAGGTAAACAAGTTGACATGGCCAGGGCTCACAGTGTCCGAGGTGTAGTGGCTTCCACTGCCCTATTTAATGGGGTACCTGTAGATGACATTATGTCAGTAGCTCAGTGGCACTGTGCGTCAAGTTTTACCGACCATTATCTCCGTGACACCTCGAATCCTCTTGCCTTATCGATTTTGAAAAGCTAATCTAGGTGTACATATTTTGATGAGGTATCCTCATTTTTTATATATTTCACATTTAATCAATGGAAACATCTACTTTATGGGCTGCATCAGTCTTCACCAATGGGGAGATGATGACAGCACTAATCTTCCACATGTTTTTTTTGTAATGTCACGTGACCCTTCATTATTAATATGGTAATGGTACGTGTTTTTTGTGTGATTCATCATTGAGAGTATACGAAAATGGAGGTTCTTTCGTCTCTGTCCTATAGTACATGGCACTTGTACGTAGAGAGCGTATGGGACATTGAGGTCATTCGAGTCTTCCTCCCCGGAATGGGGGGGGGGGGCTGCCGCGCATATGACATTCGGTCATCTCTCATCTATCGGTTTGTGTTAGCCGATGTTTTTTCAAATCATGACTGTGTTTTCACACAGTCTCAGAAGTTTAAGTGCCTTAAACGCAGAAAAGCGTATAGGGAAGAGCTGGTCTTTTGACCTTGCCTCCCTCCCGCCGAATTCCCTGTCGAATTCTGGCAATATCAAAGAGTATTAGGGAGGTAAGTATACTCTTGAAGTGAAATAAACGAAATCACGGATTTCTTTTTTCACGAGAGAGTTGATACTTACCTCCCTAATACGGACCCGGCCTCTCCACCCCACAGAGGCTCGGTCTTCAGGCTCTTAATAGTTGCATGTGTGTCAGCCAATAAATTTGTCAGAGGAAGTGCTAGTCTGCGCATGCGCGGTGGTGGGGCTGGCATCCGCCGGACTGCACTCTGACTCCCTGCCTAGTAGGGGCACCTAACTTTTTTAATCTGAGTGTTTTATTGAGTGAAAGCCGATATTTAGCAATATCAAAGAGTATTAGGGAGGTAAGTATCAACTCTCTCGTGAAAAAAGAAATCCGTGATTTCGTTTAATTAGTGGGACAAACACACCTCATTATGCAGGTAAGCGTGATATCATTAGCGGAACAAAGACCCCTCATTATGCAGGTAAACATAACATCATTAGCGGGACAAACACACCTCATTATGCAGGTAAGCGTGACATCATTAGCGGAACAAACACACCTCATTATGCAGGTAAGCGTGGCATCATTAGCGGAACAAACACACCTCATTATGCAGGTAAGCGTGACATCATTAGCTGAACAAACACACCTCATTATGCAGGTAAGCGTGACATCATTAGCGGAACAAAGCCCTCATTATGCAGGTAAGCGTGACATCATTAGCGGGACAAAGACCCCTCATTATGCAGGTGAACATAACATCATTAGCGGAACAAAGCCCTCATTATGCAGGTAAGCGTGACATCATTAGCGGAACAAAGCCCTCATTATGCAGGTAAGCATGACATCATTCAGAGAATTCATGGTTAGATCGATCCCACACAGTCAAAGCATAGCTAGAAATAGGTGGGGCAAAGATAGAAATGGGCGGGGTTTAGCTAGAAATGGGCGGGCCATAGCTAGCAATAGATCCCTCTTATAAACTGATTTAACATCACAACTAACAACCTCATTTACTAAAGGCCAGAAAATGAATCAGTTAACCTTTAACACTCAAACTAGCTAAAAAAAATCGGCTTCTGCGTAGCGTTGAGAAATAACCATTTATAGACCTAGCGAAAACTATTAAAATAATTTCTTAGACTATAAATAAACATTTTCTATGAGAAAATTAAAATTGTCCTTGAAGAAATTTGTGGGCTAAAGAGTTTTTCATTCAAGATGACATTCTGTAAGCTGGCTAGATAATTTTGCAAGAAAATAGTTTGAAATCCTTCTGTATAAATATAATCATCATTAATGTATATCTTTGTATATATTCTATTTCTGGGTGCATTTAACATATCATTGAATTTCTGTTATTTAACATTTTCCCAGGAAATAGAAAACGTCTTGAATACCGTGGTCAAGAGAAATACTGTACGTCAAGGACTTCACTCAAAGAGACAATCCTTCGAAGCATGGCGTCAGGTGGTTGAGGTTTTACTGACGGCGTGTCCTGAAGAGCTCCTCTCAGGGGAGATAAGGCAGAATGTTCTGTTTGAACTCCTGCAGGATTTACTACTAAAGGTTAGAGTAACACTTTAGTGGCTAAATTCGGTCGATAAAAGCCCTCAAAATATTTGCTTATTAAATGCATATTTGTAGGTCATGAGAAGACTATTTTTGAAAATTTATCACTGGAATGACTGGCTCGGTTATCGAGCTTAGTAGACCATTATCCAGAATTGTTTTGTTGTTTACCTGTGTGACTGCTACAAGCCACCTGACAATAATTTCAATGGGCAATAACGCTGGACCTGCTGAATATTTTGAAAACAATTTGACTGAAAGTTGTTGGCGGTGTAGTCATTGTTTTCAAAATATTCATCGTATCCAGAGTTAAACCATAAGCAGATCATAGTTAGTCATAGTTATTAATGTGGTCATACTGAAATTGACCTTTGAACTTGACAGCCAAAGTGTTAATGCCTGGCCGCTATATAGCAATAGAGAGATCCATATCTAGCTATGCCCCGCCAATGTCTACATAGACTCCGCCCATTTGTCTATTGGAATCGATTTAGAACTTTGAAATCTGCATCACAAGAACCTATATTTCAAGGTAACTATAGATGTAAGCTGTTGAAAATTTTGAAACTAATATGACTGAGGCAGTAACAGCTGCCAGTCAAATTAGTTTCAAAATTTTGAACAGGATATTTATTAAATTGCAAATTCATCAAAGACATACAATTCGTACGTTAGTGATTGACTTTTTGAAACTTTATTATGATTCTGATGTCAGCTAACTACTGATGTGATTGATTATGACATCAGACACTTGAGTGACAGATCGGATCCCTCAAGTGAAATGGTGATAAGTGTCATCTGAGCCAGCAAATGATAAATCAGTAGGAAATAAACATATTAAAACTTATCCAAAATCTATATCTTAGCAATTGCTTTAAATCAGGTATCTGACACAGAAGCCCTGCCAGAGTTAACTGCTCCTGTTGCACGTGTGATATTAACGCTGCTAGCTGCTCTGCGGCAATGTTTTTTGCTTGACCAATCAGATGACACAGGTATTGCTCGCACAGGTCAATACGTTAATCCGCTGGATAGTACTGTGTCGACGTCCATTACAAACGTGACCCAGACATTGTCAGCACCATCCGGCTCACGTACATTGTTTGCGACATCACTACAAGTGGTACTTAAAGGATTGATTGAATACATACTCAGAGCTAGTAAGTAAACTTCAGCCGTAACAATTTGACTGCTGAACTTTTGCAGACATTTTCCAGGGGACATACCTCTTCACCCTCTTCGCCTGCTAAATATCTTGAAAACAATTTGACTGAAAGTTGTTGGTGTTTAAGCCACCAACAACTTTCAGTCAGATTGCTTTCAAAATATTCTGGATTTCCAGTGTTACAGTCTATTTATTGTTTGGTGGCTTGTAGCAACCATACAGTTAAAATATCTGACTAAACTCTAACCTGTGGTCAGTTGCTGAATCAATGGCAGGTGGGCTCTTAATCCTTTACTGGTCAAGCCTGCAGTAGTCGCGAGGAATAACCATTTACAGGCCAAGAAAACCCTATTTTAGAAAATTTAGCACTATAATGGCTAGCTCTATGATAACCAAGCCAGTCATTTCAGTGGTAAATTTTCAAAAATAGTCATCTTGGCTTACACACACACACATTCACTAAGTATAAAGTTTAATTTCCTTGACACATCATGACCATTAAATTGTTAATCCAGAGTAACTATCATAGGAAATAGCTAACTAAATCCTGGTGTGTAATCAGCCGGTGAATCACCATTCTACTTCAAATAATACTTTTAAATAAATAATTTTTAATAATTTTAAAAAGTATAAATCCTAAAACAAATACGTTACCCTCGATATTATATGATTATAGTGGGAATGAATTACAAGATCCACAAAGGCAATCTGAACTGTTTAATGAATACTTTAGTACTGTAGCATCCAGACTGACACAATCCATGGCAAAGCAAACGACTGGAACTTTAGAGAAACTGTCGGATCATGTTGAGAGTAGAGTTCCAAAAGCTGTAGAATTTTGAATTCATACATATTTGTAGATTATGTTTACAACGAGATTATTAATTTAAAAACAAACAAGTCGGCAGGATATGATGAATTAAATGCATACTTTCTAAGAACTGCAGCCTCAATCATCGCACCCTCAATAACAAGTATAATAAACCAAAGCATAGCTAGGGGTGAATTTCCAAAAATGTGGAAATGTGCTAAAGTAAAACCACTATATAAATCTGATTCCAAAAATCATATCAGCAACTATAGACCCATTTCTATATTACCTACTATCTCTAAGGTTATTGAACGCCATATACATGATCATATTTAGAAGTTTATAACTAGGCATGATTTATTAATAGAATCACAATCTGGCTTCTGACCCAAGTATTCTTGCGAAACGGCATTGCTAAAACTAGTAGAACGATGGAGGTCTTCAGTAGAGAATGGAGATCTTGTTGGCTCAGTAATGATTGACTTTAAGAAGGCATTCGATCTTGTCAATCATGATATTTTACTGAGAAAATTAAGAATATACAAATTTGGAAAAGATGCTTTAAACTGGTTTTGTTCATATTTAAAGGACAGACAACAATACGTTTCAATTTCTGGAAAGGTTTCTAACCATTTGCCAATTGATATTGGAGTACCGCAGGGCTCTGTATTAGGACCGCTCCTGCTCATTTTATACATCAATGTGTCCCTATGTGTGTCAATAACCTTATGGATATGTATGCAGATGATACGACTATGCATACTGCTAGCTCTAATAGCTCTGAAATATGAAAAAACTTAACTAACGGTATGCAATCTGTAGAAAACTGGTGCTTAGATAATAAAATGTTGCTGAATAGAGATAAAACTAAATTGATGATGTTGGGAAGTAGGTATAAATTAAAACATAAACACACATGATGTTATAATACCTACAAGCAATGGAAACCTAAATGGTGTTAAATCTGACAACCTTTTAGGCTTAAATATTGATAATGCACTTACATGGAATGAACATATAGGTAAATTGTGTAAAAAGATTTCTTCGTTGATCTATATGCTAAAGAAAAATAAGAATTATCTTAACACAGAACAAAGAAATCTGTTTTATAAATCTTATATTCTTTCACACATAGATTACTGCAGTCTTGTATTTTGTCAATCTTCACCTACACTTGGATAGGCTAGAAAAGTTACAATAGCGAGCTGCTAGAGTAATATTAGATATGCCTTATAGAACACCATCAGCGCCATTATATAAAACACTAAATTGGACAACTAACTAAAAGAATGATGATTAAAACAGGCATTATGACATACAAGGCGAGAAATGGGCTTGCTCCCAGCTACATAAAAGACATGTTCATTTCAATCGAGGATCCACACACTAGGAATTACGCTCAAAGACATTAAATCATCTACAAGTTCCCAAGATTAAAACAGATTATGGAAAGAAAAGCTTCACACACGCAGCCCCACAACTGTGGAATTCTCTACCCTCAACTGTTATGCAGTCAACCACTTTAATGTCTTTCAAGTCCAATCTTCAGGAATATATAAATCAAATGTAATGATAAAGTAATAAACTCAGAGCCATTACACTCTGAATTCCAAGGGTATAGGTATAAAGCCAGCTAAGTATGTTAATGATGACATGATTTAAAGTTTGTTTAGCAGTGACACCCACGCTGCTTTCAAAAAAATAAATAGCTAGCATTCTAATAATTGTATATCATTTGTACACAGGATATAATACATGTATGTAAACTTTTGACTAATAACTGACTATTTCTACTTTTAATGTTGTATATATTTGTACATACCGGTAAATCCCGTGTATATTGCGCTATCGTACATAGTGCGCACCCCTAAATTTAACCAAAATCGACCTGAAAAAACGTTGTTTTCATGTATAGTGCGCAGTAAGATTGAGAGATGTGTGAACGAAAACTGGTAACAAAAAAATCAATGACTTACTGCGTGTTGAATACACTTTCCTTATAAAATCTCGTTTGTGGCGTGTGTTACTCTGTTGTTTAATCATGGGAATATCATTCGCCTACACTTTTAGCAAATATTTTGTATTAAACTATTGAATGATATAAAAATACAAATATAATTTCCATCAGAACAGGTTAGAATCCGAATTTGATTTGAGCAGAGCTCATTAACATAAATGGTCGTTAGAACATAAAAAATCGGATATTTATTTTGTTTCAATTCATAACACATGAGTTCTGTGCGCTGATACTTGAGAATAAAATTGATTTGAATAAAAAAAAAACAACCTCAAATCCATTTTGGCTCACACTAACAGTGCCTGTAACTATATCAAAGGCGAGCCCATGAGATTTTGTTCAATCATATACGCAGTAGATGAGTGGTTTCAAGACTCGGTTCACAGGCAGTGTAGTCAGGTGGTGGGGCGGGGTGGGTGGATTAACGCGGTCAGAAGTACAATAAACAAAGGTGATAGAGCTGACCGCCTGCCGTTTACAAAATCGACAGTGATCAATTGTGGGTATTGTTTGATTGGGGGTGGGGTTTATATAATATGTTATAGTATATCATCATCATAATATATTATAATATAGTGCTATAATCTAGTTTATTCCACGCATTGTTTATTAAATAAATTGAATTATCTTCAATTTGAAATAATTTTCTATTCTCATCCTTTCGTTTCTACAGTTACTTCATCATACGTTGAGGGCTGTGACCTTTAACCTTAACCTGTCAATCATAATCATCCTTCCCGCCGATTGGTCAAAACATTGTGCCGTTTAGTACATATAAAACATTCCTTTCTATAGCTATGTAAATGCTAGATCACCTTGAAAAACATCGGCTCTAGCATTCTTTTTTTAACACATTTATGTCCATATCTGTGTAACAATCTATGGATTTTAAACATCTCTATGTTCAACTTGGGAAGACAGGAGTAACCTCTCTTTATAGAAATAAATTAGAACAAATTACAGGAAATAATGGCGTAAAAAAGTTAAATGATGGTTTATTTGATCATTTTACAACACTTTATAGTATTTAATAAAGGTATACCACAATATTTAGACAGTTGTAAGACATTTTAACGATCTAGTTGGATAGTACCATTATAGACATGTTAGAATGCGATCGTTATTCCCGACTGATTCCCGATCCATAAAATCATATTTCAGCCCTGAACTTTGCGATACTGACGAAAAATTCTGGGGGGGAAAAAAAATGTGACAAATATTTATCCTTGTATATAGTGCGCAGTAGCTTTTTATAACATCTAATTTGAGCAAAAAAATGCGCAATATACACGGAATTTAACGGTAGTATGATTTGTATGTAAGTGTACTTGCAGTGTTTTTCTCTGTCAGTTTGTCTGTGTGTGTGTGCGTGTGTGTGCATTCTTTCTGGGGGCCTTGGGAAATCAGATTTTACTGACGTTGTTTACCCTCATTAAATAAAGATTATTATTATTATTATTATTATTATTATTATTATTATTATTATTATTATACTTACCAGATGTACTATTATGATAATGTCTATTATCTAGTCTAGCTCAAAATAAACAATTAAAACTCCGCACTCTCCATGGTCCCTGCCCATACTGTGTTCGGTAACTACCATAGCCTCCAGGTACCAAGTCAATTCCCAACAACAGTCAGATTTGTCTATTTTGCTGACTAAGTCACGTTTTTTCTAGTCTGAGATTTAGCTAATTTCTTGTGTTTTGAGTGCCGAGAGCAGTTTCTAATCGCTGGCGTAATGGAAGGAAAAGGGAAATCGTTGCAGGGGCAGGTTGTATCAATCTAGAATTTATACATTCATGCCATAATGATTGTTTGAAATTTCCTTAAATTGGCACATTTGGCCATTATTGGAGTCGCTCCGGTACCCATTAACTTTTTAATCTTATCCGGGTACTCGGTTAATTTCTCTTGCGAGTAGCTTCGTTCCAAGATGGATGCGCCCTTAGCCAAGATGGTGGCGCCCATGATTATCGTTTTGTTTTGGCTTGGCGTGTCTATGCACTCGGTCTTAGTTTCTTGCCTTTTTTAACATTAGTTAATTCGTGTTTATAAAATTTCACTCTAAAAATTTTCAAATATTTTGTACCTAGAACATGATTATCATTAATATAAGAGAAAGTTAATGTTTTTAAGTATTTTAAAAATTACAATCAAGTAAATTGTGTATGTTGCTCGTCATCATCTTATCATGTGCAGCGTTTTAATTCTTATTGTGTCTTCGCAGAGAGTGAAGGGGCTGGGCAAGGCCCTGCTGGATACCTTATGCTCCCGCTGCAATCGCTTCATGAAGCGGAAGTTCGTGGGGCACCACTGTGTCGCTTGTGCCAAGTGCAAGGTTGGAAGGTCTTGCGATGTATGCGTAAAGTGGTTGTTAGACTTAGTGGCGGAGTTTGATCACGCTCGGCGTGCGAGTGTGGAGAGGATCACGAAGGACAAGGTGGCCAAAATAGATCAGGCGTCAGTTAAAGGTCTGGAGGAGCGCCTTCCATCCAGAGTTTGCTCTATCCAGAGTGTCGTCAGAGCCATCTTTTATGGCTCCCGTTGGCATCGCGGATGCGGGTATTGCGGCTCCTCTCGCTCATGTCCGGCCGTGTTAGCGGGCGCAGTCCCGGCTGGAAGTTTGGTCCGTAGCTCTCAGCATGGATCGTCGGTGGCCTTCTCATCCAAGGGTAAGAAGGAGGATGAAAATGGTAGTCCTTTAATGGACGAATCATCATTCTGCACCGAGGCTGAACGGGTGTAGGTTCTTGGATGGATGTCTGACCGTCTCGGGTTGACATCTGAGCAAGGGTCTCAGCGCGATCCGGTGAGGGGGCGGATGTCAGAGCGTGCGGCTAGCGCTCTGTTGAGCGGCTTTTCGGCCATGCCAACTCTACCCTTAGATACTCAGACTTCTGACATGTTGGAAGTCGTGGCGTACCATTTGATTCAGCCGGAGTACACGTTACCCAAGGCCCCTAAAGGGATAAGGAGTAGGGTCCGCTTTCCAGAGCAGGCCTATCAACAGTATGCCTGTGTTCCTCGGCTTTCAGTCAGAGAACGTGAAGCATTGAATAAGCCATTAGCTGGGAAATCCAAGGGTCGTTCTCGACCCTTTGTTTCTCAGACTAATAAAGATGCCTTCAATGAGCTAATGCTTATTGAGGATGCTATGGCTTCTCTGTCTCTTGGCTGTACCATCTTGCAGGGGATGCTGACCCGCATGGCGGAAGGTGGGGAAGTATCAGAGGCTGCTCCTGGAGTTACACCAATCGCTTATCCCAAGATTGCCTGGCCAGGGTGATCACCAGATTATTGGCGGAGCGGAGGAGAATGGTTCTCGATTGTGTAGAACCAGGACCAGAGATGAGGGCTGCTCTGTCTTCTGAGACCGATTCTCAACCTCAAACCGCTGAACAAATTCATTCTTTCACCAATGTTTCGGATGGAGACTAGCAGCGTTGATGACAGGGCTGGGAAAAGGCATGTGGGCAGTATCGAAGGATCTGAAGGACGCATATTTTCATATTCCAATGTCAGTTCCTTTTCAGAAATACCTTCGCTTTGCGTTCCAAGACAATGTCTGGGAGTTCAATACATTACCATTCGGTCTGACCACGGCCCCGAGGGTCTTCACCAAAGTGCTTCTCGCCATGACTTCTTATCTTCGCAGGAGTCAATTTCGCAGAATACTGGGTTTACTAGTATCTCTGGAGAAGGTAGTTCCTTATGCGGCACTCAGGCGCAGGCCGATTCAAATGTACTTAATGTCATTCTGGTCTCGGAGAACGGATCCGTTGTCTCTGAGGATTCCAGTAAAAGAACCATTGATATTCCATCTTCAGTGGTGGTTATCAGACCAGAATCTCCTGCGAGGTGTTCCGCTACAACCGCCTCAACCGCAGATGTCCATCTTCACAGATGCATCGACGACAGGTTAGGGAGCAGTATTGGACGATCTGTCAGTGTCAGGGGAATGGGATCGGACCAATGCGCAGAAACATATCAATGTTCTCGAATTATTAGTGGTGGCATGAGCACTTTGAAAATTTGAGAACTTAATCCGAGATAGGATTGCCTTAATGAGGACAGACAACTCCACAGTGGTGAACCGCCAAGTCGGGACGAGATCACTGAAGTTGTGTATGATGATATGGAACCTGCTGTTGTGCCAAGAGAGGAATGTTATTCTTCTGGCAGCACACAATCCAGGAAGATTGAACATCCTAGCGGATGCTCTCAGTCGAAGGATGATTTGTCGTCCGACGGAATGGCAACTCAACCAATCGGTAGCGGAGGTTCTATTCAAACATTGGGGCAAGCAAAATGTGGATCTATTTGCGATGAAAGGAAATGCAAAGATGGTCACATATGTGTCACCGATCCCAGACCCGCTAGTTCTAGCAGTAGACGCACTGGCGACAAGTTGGAAAGCAATGTACGCATACGCATATCCTCCAACGAGTCTCATCCCAAAAGTTCTGGCAAAGATAAGAGAGGGAACATGTCAAGTACTACTGATCGCTCCTCATTGGCCAGGCCGATCATGGTTTACAGATCTGCTGGACCTTCTGGTTTGCAATCCAATTCCTCTTCCAGACAGAAGGGATCTTGGCTGTCGAAGTCCGGAGTTTATCATAATAGTACATCTGGTAAGTATTATTCGAAGTAGAATAAAAAAACCATTCGCTTTTGTTTCTACGAGAATTGATAATACTTACCAGATGTACTATGGCCAATCTGAGCCGCCCCGCTGAGGTGAGGCTGAGCTGCTTTTGCTGTTTGTCAAGACAAATATAAGATGAATCTGACTGTTGTTGGGAATTGACTCGTTACCTGGCTATGGTAATTCCCGGACACAATATGGGGAGGACCATGGAGAGTGCGGAGTTTTAATTGTTTATTTTGAGCTAGACTAGATAATAGACATTATCATAATAGTACATCTGGTAAGTATTATCAATCCTCGTAGAAACAAAAGCGGATGCTTTTTTTATACTAACAGGTGGTCTCTTATCCCTTTCATGACTAAATTAGGTAATTTAAATTTTGAATTTTCTCATAGAATATGTCTATTCACAGACCAAGAGATTTTTTTTAATAGAATTTATGACTGGCTCGGTTATCGAGCCAGTCATTCCAGAGGTAAATTCTCAAAAATAGTCTTCTTAGTCTGCAAATGGACATTCCTTAAGACCACTACAAAGGCCGGTTTGGGCCGGCATGTGCTAGACAGTGCAATTATCATAGGAAATATCACATGTCTTATGCAGGTAATGGTCACGAGTGATCAAAACCTCTCAGTGAATGGTCGTTTAGTTGTTATGAGAAGACATATTTTTGGAAATCTATTACTAAGATGACTAGCTCGGTAATCATGCTGGTCATGGCAAGTTTTCCAAAATCATCTCTTAGTCTGCACTTGGAATTGGACACCTTTCAATGCCATAACAGGGGCTGCTTTGACCCGCTTGGCCATTAAAAAGGTAATTATTCTTGAACATTTTGAAATTAAATTTACTGGAAGGAATTATTGTTTCACAGGTGGAGGACAGCAGAGTACACGGGCAAATCTGTATGGTGCTTTACTCTACTTCCTACAGATTGCACAGAAACCTAAAGTGCTCCCATCTTTACCAAGTGGTAAGAATCATGTAAAGATTATATACTGTCCTTCTCTTGTTAGCAAATTTAAGTGAATTAGCAAAACATTTGTTAAAATATAAGTACTCACATTTAGTAATGCCATTGCTGTGGGTAGAATATTTCATTTGGTAAATTGAAGGGTGAATTATTTAATATCACTAGGCCATATACTGCTAAATTGTTTGCTTCCATTATTTAGAATCATTACCAATGATAATTTGACTAGAAGTCAATGCTTCCTAAGGCAACTAGGCAGCAATGACTTCCAGTCAAATAAATTTCAAAACGTTCAACAGTTCTCCTGTATGGTAGCATTGAAATGGAGATGTGGGGAATTCATCTGTGAAAGTGTTAATGTTGCAGATGCTGAAGCTGGTAGCCATCTTGAGAGTTTACTAACGAGGCAGGTGAATGAATATGAAGTGTTGGCCAAAGAGAACCTGTCTACTATGCTATCATACGGCGATGCCTTCATGGACATCGTGTGTCGAGACGCTTGTGATGGACATGATGTTGGAAGGGTAAACAAATAGATCGATCAAACTCGTTGCTATTTTGTATTAAATTTATCACATGAGTCTAGTAAGGTCTCACTAAGAACGAACTGTAGTGAGTTCCAAATGAGATCTGACTAATTTTAGCTATGTCCCTCCCATCTCTAGCTAAGATCCACCCACACCTCGCTCTTGTTGGGATCGATCGATCTCTGACCTCTCTGACAATCAATTTCCAGAAAACTATACACTCAGGTAAGCTATTGAGTATTTTGGATCTAATTTGACTGGGTGCTGTTGTATAATGATTATGATGTCATCCTACACGCCACTTATGATGTCATATTGAAAGATGGATACTCTGGAAAGGTGAATTCTTACAATTTTTTTACCATTTTGCTTTATTATTGTTTGTTATTTTACATAGTGCTTCACTACCGGTACTGAGAGTTCTGACCAGTGCGCAACAAAACACAGTAAAAAGTGCAATATCTTATGCTATTAGAATTAACTTGTTAATGCGAATTTTGCCAAAACCGTCTTCTGCAGTGGTGTTAAGAAGAATTTTGTCAAGAAAATCAAAATATTTGCTTATTAAATGTTAATTTTAAGGTCAACAGAAGACTATTTTTGAAAATTTACGACTGAAATAACTGCTTCGGTTACAGAGCCCGTCATTGAAGTGGTAAATTTTCAAAAATAGTATTCTCTTGACGTGTATATGGACATTCCTCAAGATCACTGCAGAAAATGGTTTTGGCTGGTGTGAACGTTAAGCGTTAATGTCGTTTCTATGATTAAAGCTTTATTTGCAATAGATAAAATAAATGTTTGATTTATTTGCCATAACAAAGAGAATTCTAGTTTCTGGACATTCGTTTGTTCATTCGTTCGTTCGTTCATTCATTCTAGATGCTGGCATTATCTGTGTTAGACGGTGTTGTTGGCCTGGACAAGTATAGCCAGTGGCTCCAGCAGCTGACGAATAAAGGCTATCTTCAGCACCTAGTGTCCAGTCTAGTTGCTGATGACCAGCAGCTTCAAGCCGTATTATCATTAAACAGAGAGCCATTGAGGGCACTGTACATATATCAGTCCAAAATGGTGAGTCAGATGATTGCAATGATGCACTCACTGCCTGATCATATAGCTGTTAACCGCCTGATTGTTGAGATTTTATAGACAACATTCTATTTGTTATCTCCGAAACTGCTAAATATATTGAAAGCAATTCGACTGAAAGTTGTTGGTGGCTTAGCCACCAACAACTTTCAGTCAAATTGTGTTCAAAATATTTTGCAAGTCAAGAGGTTTTGCTCATTGAAATTATAGTGTGGTGCTTTGCAGTAGCGATACAATTAAAGGGACACTCAACCCATTTGAAAGGTCATATTTTGCTGATAGGTTATGGCATCTTGGGATGGTATATTATTCATTTTAAGATGTGCTTCTTCATCAATTATATATATGTATCACAAAAGAATGGTGTCCATTCTGTGATGTCACAAGCACAGGTGTTGTTTATCATATAACTATTATGCTGAATACATTGAAACTACATTCTAATATGACTGTAAATTAGGCAGCAATAACTCTTAGTTAAATTAGTTTCAAAATATGTGTAAGTTTGTTTTTACATGAAACTGCCATGGCGTAGGTTTATCTTACTGGTAAAAAATTTCAGCATGGCATCTTTCATAGAATGAAGAAATATTTCTAGTATTTAAATGTCTACATAGCCTAGCACCTCCATACTTGAAATCATTAGTCGTTCAAAGAGCAGGAGTGAGAGCCCTTAGGTCGAGTCAGAGCTGCTATGTCGTACCGCCGTCCAACTCGACCAGCGGAGATCATGCCTTTTCAAGAGCTGGACCAAAATTTTGGAACATCCTTCCGTCTCATATAAGAAACTGTTAAAAAACAGAGCCTGTTAAATCATTGTTAAAAACCCACTTGTTTCAAGGAGGGTATTATTAATCCTGCAAATTGGTGCTATACAAATCTGTACATATACAGATAAATAATGTAGCCTAGCTAGTCAGTCATTCGAGTTCTTGGTTTTTTAAATACCCTTCATTTAACCTGTAAATGGACACTTTCTTGATCTGTCTCGAATATTCCTTTAACTGTTATAAATATAGACATTGTCCTGCTTCATCTCTCATCTTCAGTGTTAATTTTAACCCTTCTATGCTCAAAATTTGTCCAAGAAAATTGGAATTTCTACAGATGTGAATGCCCATTTGCAGGCCAAGAGAAAACTTTTTAAAAATTTACCATTGTAATGACTGGGTCGCTCCACGAGCCAGTCATTCTATTGGTAAAATTTCAAAAATGTTTTTGCTTGCAAATGGACAATCGCCACGACCACTTCTGGTTTTAACCGACTTGACGAAGTAGTAAACATGGTGCGAATGAGAGTACATGGTGTCTTAAAAGGCAGGTGTCTGTATACAGGTGTAAACTTTACATACACTTTGATGTGACATGCACTTATTGACACCCAACATATGGTGAAGTGTACATGGTCACTACATGATACTCTGTCTATCCTTGGTGGTACCAGTCATAGTACAAACCAACTAACAGTGAAACCGTGTTTTGAGGAGAATATATGTCATCCATGTTCAGTAATGGAGGGATCTGATGTGTCACTCTTGGTATCTTACGTCAATTACATCACTAGTTATCTGACGTATAGACCCATTATGGAAATAGAAATATCTGTCACTAGTGTACGAATTGTATGTCTTTGATAAATTTACAATTTAATAAATATTCTTTTGAATGTTTTGAAACTAATTGTAACTGGCAGTGGTTGCTGCCACAGCAACAGGCCCCAGACAAATTAGTTTCCAAATATTCAACAGCTTACCTGTATTGTTACCGTGGAATTCAGATTCTGTGAATTTTGTTTCAACGATTCAACTCTATTCCATCCCGTGTATAAAATAGGCATAGCTTATCTAAACATGGATCCTCTGGTTCTATAGTCAGTAGTACTAAGAAGCTGCAGAGCATGGAGACTACTAAGAAGCTGCAGAGCGTAGAGACTACTAAGAAGCTGCAGAGCATAGAGACTACTAAGAAGCTGCAGAGCGTAGAGACTACTAAGAAGCTGCAGAGCATAGAGACTACTAAGAAGCTGCAGAGCATGGAGACTACTAAGAAGCTGCAGAGCATGGAGACTACTAAGAAGCTGCAGAGCATGGAGACTACTAAGAAGCTGCAGAGCATGGAGACTACTAAGAAGCTGCAGAGCGTGGAGACTACTAAGAAGCTGCAGAGCATGGAGACTACTAAGAAGCTGCAGAGCGTAGAGACTACTAAGAAGCTGCAGAGCATAGAGACTACTAAGAAGCTGCAGAGCATGGAGACTACTAAGAAGCTGCAGAGCATGGAGACTACTAAGAAGCTGCAGAGCGTGGAGACTACTAAGAAGCTGCAGAGCGTGGAGACTACTAAGAAGCTGCAGAGCGTGGAGACTACTAAGAAGCTGCAGAGCGTGGAGACTACTAAGAAGCTGCAGAGCATGGAAACTACTAAGAAGCTGCAGAGCATGGAGACTACTAAGAAGCTGCAGAGCATGGAAACTACTAAGAAGCCGCAGAGCATGGAGACTACTAAGAAGCTGCAGAGCATGGAGACTACTAAGAAGCTGCAGAGCATGGAGACTACTAAGAAGCTGCAGAGCATGGAGACTACTAAGAAGCTGCAGAGCATGGAGACTACTAAGAAGCTGCAGAGCATGGAGACTACTAAGAAGCTGCAGAGCATGGAGACTACTAAGAAGCTGCAGAGCATGGAAACTACTAAGAAGCTGCAGAGCATGGAGACGACTAAGAAGCTGCAGAGCATGGAGACGACTAAGAAGCTGCAGAGCATGGAAACTACTAAGAAGCTGCAGAGCATGGAGACTACTAAGAAGCTGCAGAGCATGGAGACTACTAAGAAGCTGCAGAGCGTGGAGACTACTAAGAAGCTGCAGAGCGTGGAGACTACTAAGAAGCTGCAGAGCGTGGAAACTACTAAGAAGCTGCAGAGCGTAGAGACTACTAAGAAGCTGCAGAGCGTAGAGACTACTAAGAAGCTGCAGAGCGTGGAGACTACTAAGAAGCTGCAGAGCGTGGAGACTACTAAGAAGCTGCAGAGCGTGGAGACTACTAAGAAGCTGCAGAGCGTGGAGACTACTAAGAAGCTGCATAGTGTGGAGACTACTAAGAAGCTGCAGAACATGGAGACTACTAAGAAGCTGCAGAGCGTTGAGACTACTAAGAAGCTGCAGAGCGTGGAGACTACTAAGAAGCTGCAGAGCGTAGAGACTACTAAGAAGCTGCAGAGCGTGGAGACTACTAAGAAGCTGCAGAGAGTGGAGACTACTAAGAAGCTGCAGAGCGTGGAGACTACTAAGAAGCTGCAGAGCGTAGAGACTACTAAGAAGCTGCAGAGCGTGGAGACTACTAAGAAGCTGCAGAGCGTGGAGACTACTAAGAAGCTGCAGAGCGTGGAGACTACTAAGAAGCTGCAGAGCGTGGAGACTACTAAGAAGCTGCAGAGCGTGGAGACTACTAAGAAGCTGCAGAGCATGGAGACGACTAAGAAGCTGCAGAGCATGGAGACTACTAAGAAGCTGCAGAGCATGGAAACTACTAAGAAGCTGCAGAGCATGGAGACTACTAAGAAGCTGCAGAGCGTAGAGACTACTAAGAAGCTGCAGAGCGTAGAGACTACTAAGAAGCTGCAGAGCGTGGAGACTACTAAGAAGCTGCAGAGCGTGGAAACTACTAAGAAGCCGCAGAGCATGGAGACTACTAAGAAGCTGCAGAGCATGGAGACTACTAAGAAGCTGCAGAGCATGGAGACTACTAAGAAGCTGCAGAGCATGGAGACTACTAAGAAGCTGCAGAGCATGGAGACTACTAAGAAGCTGCAGAGCATGGAGACTACTAAGAAGCTGCAGAGCATGGAGACTACTAAGAAGCTGCAGAGCATGGAAACTACTAAGAAGCTGCAGAGCATGGGGACGACTAAGAAGCTGCAGAGCATGGAGACGACTAAGAAGCTGCAGAGCATGGAAACTACTAAGAAGCTGCAGAGCATGGAGACTACTAAGAAGCTGCAGAGCATGGAGACTACTAAGAAGCTGCAGAGCGTGGAGACTACTAAGAAGCTGCAGAGCGTGGAGACTACTAAGAAGCTGCAGAGCGTGGAAACTACTAAGAAGCTGCAGAGCGTAGAGACTACTAAGAAGCTGCAGAGCGTAGAGACTACTAAGAAGCTGCAGAGCGTGGAGACTACTAAGAAGCTGCAGAGCGTGGAGACTACTAAGAAGCTGCAGAGCGTGGAGACTACTAAGAAGCTGCAGAGCGTGGAGACTACTAAGAAGCTGCATAGTGTGGAGACTACTAAGAAGCTGCAGAACATGGAGACTACTAAGAAGCTGCAGAGCGTTGAGACTACTAAGAAGCTGCAGAGCGTGGAGACTACTAAGAAGCTGCAGAGCGTAGAGACTACTAAGAAGCTGCAGAGCGTGGAGACTACTAAGAAGCTGCAGAGAGTGGAGACTACTAAGAAGCTGCAGAGCGTGGAGACTACTAAGAAGCTGCAGAGCGTAGAGACTACTAAGAAGCTGCAGAGCATGGAGACTACTAAGAAGCTGCAGAGCGTAGAGACTACTAAGAAGCTGCAGAGCATGGAGACTACTAAGAAGCTGCAGAGCGTGGAGACTACTAAGAAGCTGCAGAGCATGGAGACTACTAAGAAGCTGCAGAGCATGGAGAATACTAAGAAGCTGCAGAGCATGGAGACTATTAAGAAGCTGCAGAGCATGGAGACTACTAAGAAGCTGCAGAGCATGGAGACTATTAAGAAGCTGCAGAGCATGGAGACTACTAAGAAGCTGCAGAGCATGGAGACTGGAGAGTTTAGTTTTAATCCTTTAACACTCAAATTTGTTGAAGAAAATTTCAATTTTCTCATAGAAAATGCCAATTTGCAGACGAGCCAATTATTGAGCCAGTCATTCCAGTGGTAAATTTTCAACAATAGTCTTGGTCTGCAAATGGGCATTTCTCAAGACTACTGCGGAAGCGGTTTTTTGCTGATATGAGTGTTAAGGAGTTAATTAAATAACGAATCTGCAAGGCCTCTTGGTCTGTAATGTTGTGAAAGGTAAAGGTCAGACTCATTGCTAAGTGATAGCGACAAAGGTTTCCACCGGTATATCGACAACTCTGCATCACGCAATATCTTTACCTGCTGTATGCAGCAGATATGTCCTGTTTCCTTTACTACTGGTGTACTAATTCTGCTTGTGGAAGATGCATAAGGGGGATCGTATAAGTCTAAATGCATTTTATTATATAGGTTGTTTAATTAGTGTGTATGATGTGTCTTCCATTGCAGAGCCTTTTCCAGCGCATTGCGATGTCGGCTAGTGGAGCGCAGATACTGTTGCAGTGTGGCCTTATTGACAGATTAGCTGAGTGTGCATTCTTTGATCTACGACCTGATATAGACAGGTAAAACTGCAACCAACTCTCTGGTATATAGACAGGTAAAACTGCAATCCTTTGATCAACTTTCAGGGTTACAGACAGGTAAAACTGCAATTCTTTGATCAGCTCTCAGGTATATAGACTAGTAAAACTGCAATCCTTTTGATCAACTCTCAGGTATCTAGACAGCCACAGCAAAGTAAAACTTCTCATTTCTATCAACAATGTTTCTATTTTAAAAATATTTTGACTAAGTTTTGTGCCATGCTACATGTTCAAAATAATCATGAATTTCTTAATCACAGTCAAACCTCTCTTAAAGGATCACATTATTGAGCTGCCTTTTAGGCTTTTTTATAAGAGGGTGGGCACTTTTTCTCTTCGTCTGCAAATGGACATTTGTCAAGACCACTGTAGCAGCCATTTGCAGCAGCCATTAGTGTTAAAGAGTTAACTCTTTAATCACTAAGCCGGCAAAAAAGGCCTCTATTGGTCTTGAGAAATATCCATTTGCAGTCCAAGATAAGACTATTTTTGAAAATTTATCAAGCCAGTTATTCCAGTGGTAAATCTTCAAAAATAGTCTTCTCTTGGTCTGTAAATGGATGCTTTCGTTGAGAAAATTAAAATTTTCTTGACAAAATTTGGCCATTAAAGGGTTAATGGTAAAAATTGGTAAATTGAGCCAGTCAATGCAGTGGTAAATTAAAAAAAATGGACTGCTGAAGACCACTGTAGAGGGAAGTTTTGGCCGACTAGACCATTAAATGGTTAACTATACTTATAATTTATCTGATCATTTACAGACATCACAAAGGTGACGGTGATCTCTTAGATGAGGATGACGAGTTCCTGCCGAGTCCCCTGTCTCGGTATCGTCTTCTATTATCCGCCGCACTCAGACTTTGTCTCGCTATTCTTACATCACTAGGCATTGAACACAGACAGGCGGGAAAACAGGTACAATACAGCAATCCATTTCTACCTATGCCCCGCCAATTTCACTTCAAGAGTATACTTACCTCCCTAATACTCTTTGATATTGCTAAATATCGGCTTTCACTCAATAAACACTCGGATTAAAACAGTTAGGTGCCCCTACTGGCCAGGGAGTCAGAGGGCAGTCCGGCGGATGCCAGCCCCACCACCGCGCATGCGCAGACTAGCACTTCCTCTTTGCTAATTTATTGGCAGAGGGTGTAGACATGCTTTTGTGCTCAAAGCTTTTCCAAGCCTTTTCAAGTCTTTAAGCATTTATTAGAAGTGTAGAGAACACCTGTAAAGATGGCAGATAGAATTACTTCGCCAGAGGAGGGCCCAGGATCTATCCATCAGGTGACCTCTATTATATTTTAGCGAATTTTTCCCGGTGTAATGTGTGTCCGGGACTCGCGTTTATCGTGATAAGCGCCTAATATAGTTGTTTTATTTCAAAATGGCGCTATATAATACTAATCTCTCTGTGTTTATGTCCACAGGTATCTGTCTAGGATATGTATGGGACATCACATCAACAGAGGATTTGTTTTCTCTCCACCAAGGTTCCATTTCCTACTAATACTGTTAGGTTATCTAACCAAAAAGTCTATGTCCAGTGATTCGGAGGCCTCGTAAGAAGGTCTTCGCACTGCCCTCTTGATCCAATTCCTTTTCCCTTAAGGTGGAGAGAGTTAAGAGGTCATAGTCTTGGTGGAGTGTTCCAGTTCATCAGATTGGATGGTTTGTCTATACAAAGAATCAGGTATTCTAGTTAATGATATGAGGCACTTCTCTTATTTTTGAAAATAATTATGTAAACTTTTGCCAGTATTATCATTGTTTATCTGATGTTTGTGTAGCCTGAATATCTATCCTTCCTAGTTAGATGTTCTGGATATGAATACAATTCGTCCTTACACCTGGATGTTTGTTTCGGATCGATTTAATTTCTTTCTTGAAATTATGACGTCATAATCAGCCTTGCACTTTATTAACAATTAAAGTTTTGCCCAACGCTGGTTTCTCATATTGATAAGTGATCTTTATGATCATTTCTTCCTCTCTTTTATTTTGGTTTTGAGTTTTCTAACCTTAACTAAAATACTCATTGTCCTCGTCTTCTGCCCTGTTTCAGAGACCTGGTTATCCGTCCTGTGGTCGCTTCTTAAAGGAGAAGTTCATCCCTCACTTGTGCTTCCAATGTAGTCCTTGTGGCCCATTGCTTAAATGTGATGTATGCAAGCAGTGGGGGCGCGAACTAATGAATGAGTTCTTATCTTTACAGGCGAAGGATAAGGTCGGGGAGGAGGAGAGGAAGATGAAACGAGAGGTAGCAGGTAAAAAGGGTAAGAGGAAGGCCTCGTCCTCAGTGGACATGGAGGCCTTCCGTAGTGAGATGTTGGGAGAGATGAAGAGGACAATCAAGGATTTGGTTCCAGAGTTGCTCCGTAGCATGCTTCCTGGATCAAATCCTTTGTTGTCCTCTTCGTCTGCTTCAGAGCAGATAATCCCTGCCTCTGAATCTGGTTTCCTTAGGCCGCTACCAGTTTTCGATGATTCAAAGGTGGCCCCATTAGAGGGGGCGTTCCACGACATTGGCAGCAGGATTTCCGCGCCGGTGGTCTGTGGACGGTTGTCGCTGGAGCCTGCTGGCTGCTTATCAGCCCAGGGGTATCCGCACGCCGCAGGTGCTAGTACCTCCTATGGTAACTTTCCTGGCCAGTCCGGGTTATCTCTCTTTGCTGACCTGGAGTCTAATCTTTCTGGCCAGGAAGAAGAGGATTATCTGCTGGGTTCCCCTTCTGATGCCGTGGCCATGGATTTTGACGTCTGTGCACCCCTCGTGGGGAATACAGGCGACATTGTCCACGGTTCTACTCGTGCAGGAGTAGAATTCACAGCTCAGAAGGTGGCCCTGGTTGGTTCTGACGGCCAGTTGTTCCGCATACCTCGGCTTGCAGAGAGTATAGCTGGTTCTGGCCGGGGCCGTGGTGTGGCGGTAAGCGCCCCACGCAATACCACGGCGCCTGCTCCTGGACAAGCCAGTCAGATTAACATGCCTGCTCTTTCGGGCCCGCTTGCTTTCTCTGGCTTGCCAGGAGTGTCAGGCTATCCAACTTCAAGCTCGACTGTATTTGGTCAGGAGGAAGACGAAGGCCCTCGTCTTGTGAGCTTTCGCAGGTAGCCACGGAGGAGGATTGGTCAGACGCTTGTCAATGGCTGATAAGCGTCGGGCCAGACCTGCCCATGGAACAGTCGGCTAGCCAGCGAGACCACCGGCCGTGGTTAGCTGGTAAGTCGACTGTTAGCGCCATACCATCTCTGCCGCTAGCAGAGCATATCGTTGATATGTTCTCGGTGGCGGAGACGTCCATCATGGCGAATGGACGTCTCGCGAAGGCCCCTCGCGAGGTTTCAAGGCGCTGCCGCATCGTACCCGTGGAGTATCAGAGGTATGGTGTGGTACCTAAGCCGAGCGTTGATGACTGCGCGGCATTAGGTGAAGATACGCGACCAGGCTCCCGTTCTGACACGTTGCGTGATGCGGAGGAGAGTGGGAGAGCGTCTATTGCGGCGCTTTCTCATGTCTCCCAGCTGTGGCAAGGGGTAGTGACAGCATCCGCATCACGCCAGCCGAGCCCGATAACGGTCCAGAGAGCCATCCAGGATGGTATCAACCTGGCTCTGAATTGTATGACTCGGGCTGTGACCAGAAGTGTCCGGGCGAGGCGCACGTTTGCGTTGGATAACCTGTGCCCGTCCCAGGACCTGTACAATAGGCTTCTGCGTACGCCTATGGCAGGTCCTGGTCTCTTTGGAGGTGAGGAATGCAAGCACCTCCAGGAGACGGTCACTCTGGTCAACAACCAGAGGGCGCTGCGCGAACAGTTTGAGGTGCTCCGTAGGGGGCGCGTTCGCGCTGCAGCCCCTGCGTACCATCCCCTGCGGGCTCGAAGTGGAGGTGGCCATGTCAGAGGCCAGCCACCAGCGCAGCGTCGGCCTCGGCCGCGTGCGATTCGGGCCAGCAGTGAGGGGGGCGCAGGCTCCTCAAGCGCAGCCAGCCAGGCAGCCACCCGCGCACCGAGGTGCGCACGGTGCTGGGTGTGGCGCGCGAGGATCTGGTCGTGGTAATCGTGCCTGATGGGCCGGTTACCATGGTGAGAACCACTCCGGTGTTTCTGGCAAAAGAGGCCCACCATCGCGACTGTCTCTGGTGCCAATCTGGACTCAAATTCCGAGAGATCCAGATCAAAGGTTGTGTATAGAGGAGGAAATAAACTCTCATACAAAAAGGAGCAATTCAGCCGGCACAAATATGACCGGGCTTCTATTCAACCGTGTTCTTAGTAACAAAACGCACCGGAGGGTGGAGACCAATTCTCAACCTCAAGCCATTGAATAAGTTCATAGAGACACCCGGTTTCAAGATGGAGACTGTGAAGTCGGTGTTGGCAGGGTTGGAGAGGGGAATGTGGACAGCTTCAATAGATTTGAAGGATGCTTATTTCCACATCCCTATAGCGAGGAGTTTCCGTCGCTTCCTGAGATTTGCATTCCAGGTCAGACAGTGGGAATTCAGGGTGTTACCCTTCAGAATTTCCACGCTCCTCGGGTTTTCACCAGAGTGGTTCTTGCGATTACAGCGTACCTCCGCAGGAGAAGCATAGCAGTCCACACGTACATAGACGACTGGCTGTTAAAAGCACACAACCGGGAAAGTTTATCGGCGAATCTGGAGATAGTTTTGAAAACTCTCACAGACTTGGGCTGGATAATCAATTTCCAAAAATCAGAGCTGACTCCATCCCAGAAGTTTGTTTACCTGGGAATGTTCTTCGATCTAGAGACAGGATATGTTTATCCTACTCAGGAGAGGGTTCAGATACTCATCTCAGTGATACAGTCAGTGTGCAACAGTCGTCATGTCCTGGCACGGGTTTACTTGAGAATGCTGTGGTTGATGGTTTCTCTGGAACCGGTCATTCCTCAGGCGGCCTTACGCAGGCGGCCGATCCAGTTATTTCTCATGACGCAATGGCCCCAGAGTACAGGTTCACTGGACTCAAACGTGTCAGTGTTGGAGCCTCTAATTCACCACCTTCAGTGGTGGTTGAAGACAGAGAATCTCTTGGCGGGGGTTATGCTAAACCCTCCTCACCCTCAAGTAACGATGTATACAGATGCATCGATGGAGGGGTGGGGAGATTGCCTGGAAGAATCCACGATATCGGGGCTTTGGAATCTGGAACAGTCAAAGGAACATATCAATCTACTGGAATTAAGAGCAGTAGTCCTGGGCCTGGAACATTTCTTACAGAAAGTTCAGGGCAAGAGTGTTCTTATTCTATCAGACAACTCAACAGTAGTGACTTACATAAACCGCCAGGGCGGAACGAAGTCGCGCAGTCTCTGTATGATGACATGGAGACTGCTTTGTTGATGCCTGGATCACAGGATTACCTTGAAAGCAGTTCATATTCCAGGAAGGTTAAATCTGCTAGCAGACTCATTGAGCCGAAGGATGAGTGTTTTACCGACGGAATGGCAACTAAATCAATGTGTGGCGGATCGTCTGTTCGACCATTGGGGGAAACCCAACATAGATTTATTCGCAACGAAGAAGAATGCGAAGATGACGACGTGTCTCCGATTCCAGATCCAAGCGCTTTCGCAACAGATGCGTTAGCTATCAGCTGGGTGGGAATGTATGCATACGCATTCCCTCCAGCAATCCTGATTCCAAAAATTCTTCAGAAAATCAGACAGGAGGAGTGCCAAGTGCTTCTGATCGCCCCAGATTGGCCACGCTGATCATGGTCTACGGATCTGCTAGACATTCTGGTCTGCAATCCGGTTCCTCTGCCTCTGATGGACGACATTATCTTCCAGGGCAAGGCCTTTCACAACAATCCATCAATGTTCAGATTGACTGCGTGGATGTTGTCAAGGAATCTAGAATTAAGGAGGGCTTTTCTAAGCAAGCAGCCATGTTTATGGCTAAAGCCAGGAGGGGGTCAACCGCCAGAGCATATAATTATAAAATCAACAGATTTGCAGAATGGTGCTCAAAAAGATGTATTGATCCAATGGATTCATCTATTCAGGTAGTAGCTGATTTCCTCTGTCACCTGTATGATGCCTATAGCCTCAAGCCTAACTCTATTGCTGGTTATAAATCAGCTTTAATGACAGTTATCCCTTGCTTGGCTAATAGGGGAAGTGATGAAGTAAGTACATTAAATGTATTAATTAAAGGCATGGGCAATCTAAGACCAAGGAATCCCCCTGTGATTCCATCTTGGAGTTTATCTCTAGTGCTTCAGGTACTAGGTGATAAGCCTTTTGAACCACTTAGTTCCATTTCTATGAAAATGTTGACTCTTAAAACTGTATTTTTAATTGCTGCGGCCTCGTCTAGGCGTAGGGGTGAAATTCATGCCTTATCAGCCGAGGAAGACTGTTTCGTGGTTACAGGGGAAGGCCTTAAGCTTCTACCTAGGATTAATTTCATGGCTAAGAATCAGTCTTTGAAATATCCAGGTCGAACCTATTTTTTTGCCAGCTTTAACTAGATATGATCCTAATTCTAAAGCATGGTGTCCAGTCCGAGCACTGAACCAGTACAAACAACGTACACAGGAGTGGCGGACGAACCCGTCAGCGTTATGGTTGTCATATATTGAAACCCATGGCAGGGTGTCTAAGGACACCATCTCCAGGTGGATTGTAGAATGTATTCAATTTTGTCATAAATCCGCCACAGGTAAACGAGTTGACATGGCCAAGGCTCGCAGTGTCCGGGGCGTAGTGGCTTCCACTGCCCTATTTAATGGGGTCCCTGTGGATGACATTATGTCAGTAGCTCAGTGGCACTGTTAGTCTAGTTTTACAGACCATTATCTCCGTGACACCTCAAATCCTCTCGCCTTATCGATTTTGAAAAAATAATCAAGTGTACTTTTTTGATGAGGCTTCCTCATTACTTGTATATATCACAATTAATTAATGGGAACAACCACTTTTTGGGACTGCATCAGCCTTCACCACTGGGAAGATGATGTCAGCAGCCAAGTTCAACAAGGTCAGTCTTGTTTATGTGTTGTTCATTGTTAATTGTATTGTCACGTGACCCTTTGTTATTAAAATGGTGATGGTATGTGATATTGAGAGTATACGAAAATGGAGCCTTTTCATCTCTTGTCCTATAGTACATGGCACTTGTACGTAGAGAGCGTATGGGACATTGAGGTCATTCAAGTCTTCCTCCCAAGAAGGGGGTGGGGGGGGGGGGGGGAGAGCGCATGTCGAATTCTGGCAATATCAAAGAGTATTAGGGAGGTAAGTATACTCTTGAAGTGAAATAAACGAAATCACGGATTTCTTTTTCCACGAGAGAGTTGATATTTACCTCCCTAATACGGACCCGGCCTCTCCGCCCCACAGAGGCTCGGTCTTCAGGCTCTTGTTAGTTGCATGTGTCAGCCAATAAATTAGTCAGAGGAAGTGCTAGTCTGCGCATGCGCGGTGGTGGGGCTGGCATCCGCCGGACTGCCCTCTGACTCCCTGCCCAGTAGGAGCACCTAACTGTTTTAATCTGAGTGTTTATTGAGTGAGAGCCGATATTTAGCAATATCAAAGAGTATTAGGGAGGTAAGTATCAACTCTCTCGTGGAAAAAGAAATCCGTGATTTCGTTTATTTCTAGCTACGCCCACCCATTTCTGGCTTTCCCGTACAAATTTCTAGCTATTCCCTACCCATTTCTAGCTATGCCCCACACATTTCTAACTATGCCCCACCCATTTCTACCTATGCCCCACCCATTTCTAGCTAAGGCCCACCCATTTCTAAGCCCGCCCCATATCGAGCAACGCCCTGCTCATTTCTAGCTATGTCCCGGCCATGGTTCACCAGTGTTGTGATCAATCAAACCCTGAATTCCCAGAATCCCAATATCAAGATAACTATACCGGTAAGCTGTTGAATATTTTGAAAGTAATTTGACTGGGTGCTGTTGCTGCCTAGTCAAATTAGTTTCAAATTTTTCACATACGATTCATGCAGTAGATGGACTATTCCAGATTCATGACGGAGTATTTCTGTCAATCATGATTGACATGTGACATAGCTGATTATGATGTCATATAATTGATTGACAGATCATATATATCCATTATCATAACACTTGTAAGGAATAACATGTGTATTAATATTCTCCGAGTTAAACAAGAGCAAAACACTGGTCAAATCAGCTTCAGGATGGAACCAAAAGATGACCCTTTTCCTTAATTAAATTGATAGGCGGTGACTCTGTGTATTGATATGTTAATTCTTTAGCACTCAAGCCAGATAAAATCAATTCTGTAGTTGTCATGACGAATGTCCATTTACAGGCAAAGAGAAGACTACTTTTGATAATTTACCGATGTAATTCCTGGCTCGGTGCATAGCTTGGTATCCAAACTAGTCATTCCAGTGGTATATATTAAAAAATAGTATTTTTTTGCCTTCAAATGCTGATTAAAAATGCAAATATTTAGACTTTCTTGACGAATGCAGATCATTAAATGGCGATACAAGCCCTGCCTTACGTTCAGTAGGGAAAATGTTTCAAAACGTTTTGCTAAATCTAAAGACTTGACAATCTGCTGTTTTCACATTAATTACACCATGTCATACACAAAGCGATTTTGCACGCGCAAAGTGCTCTGAAATGTTTTCCCTTCTAAACTCAAGGCTGGCTAGTTACTGCTAGAACTAGTCTATAATATAATGACTTATTATGAAATTTGTAACATATTGTAACTATTCAACTTTAACCCATTAACAGTCAAATTTGGTCATGAAAATTTCTATTTTCTCATGAAAAATGAAGTTTTGCAGACCAAGAGATGATTTTAGAAAATTTACCACTGGAATTCTTCTGTCTTGGTCAGCATATGGACGTTTCTCAAGACCACTACAGAAGGAGGTTTTGGCCCACTTGAGTGTTAAGGTGTTATGCTCTCCATCTTGTGTTTTGTTATCTTGTAAGTCTTCGAGGTTAGATGAGATGATGTGGAAAATAAAACATTGATGATCTAAGCCAATCTACACCTCTTACGGGTCGAGGGTAGATATAGATTATTAATGGGATAGAGAACAAGAGTCGCTTCTCCATTTTCTGGTTTCAAAGATGAAATCACACTTGATAAAAAGCAGAACTTGTTTTGTGTGTAGGATATGTTTGTAGGGTAGTACTTAAAACACTAGGTTAAATGCTCTCTCATCTCTTTCCCACCCTCCCGTCTCCAGCTTTCATTAGTTTTATCCATTTCCACCTGTACAGGTGATGCAGTTTGTCGTGGCTCATATTGATGTCTTTCATGGTATACTACGTGACAAACATGCGATGCCGAGTGTAGCCACACTCAGAGAATTGGCTCTAACTACAGCTGTACTCGGTCGAGCTGCGTATCACGGTAAGTCACCTTCTTTACTGACTCATGGAGATAGAGAGAGATAGAGGGGCTGATTCTAAACTCTGTTTTATATTATCAGGGTTCCCAGAGTCATTGAAAATGTCCGGAAATTTAATATTTATTCAAGGTCAGGGAAATGTCAGAATTTTGTTTTCTCAGTAAATGTCAGAGGAGGTCGGGGAATGTTATATTGATGACTTCTGTCATGATTTTACTCTAAAAAATGTCGATTCCATGTAAAAGAAATGTTGAAAATTGTTATGTATGCAGTGCTTTTACTTGGGTTAGGTTTTAAAAGAATTTTTTTTAAAATCTACATTTCTCTACCTCTGATTTGTGTCTAAAAATGCACCACAGAGCATCTAGAAATCAAAACGTTCATACCCGCACGCAGCCTGTGACTTGAAAAGTTATGTCACGTAAATGTCGGAATTTTAATTGCCTAACTCCGTAAGAACCCTCCCTGATTATGATCTGCTTTAACATTTGATGGTTAAGCTGGAGTCAATGATTTCTGCAATGATCTTGAGAAATGGTTATTAGCATGCCAAGAGAAGACAATTTTAAACTTTTCACAGTGATGGCTGGATCTAGAACACGCTAGAACATGGACGCATCATTACACTGGTGAATTTGAATCATTCAACAAAAATTTGAATGTTCTCCAATTTTGACAATTAACGAATGAATGAAGTTTTGAAAATGGATCTATCTGATCTGTCACTCAAATATCCGATGTCATAGTCAATTATGTCACTTGTTTTCTGACATCACAATCAAAATGACATATAGCCCTGCCGTGAAAAGTCCATCACAAAAGTGTACAAATTGTATGTATTTGGAAGTTACAATTTAGCAAACATTTTGTAAAATATTTTGAAACTAATTTAACTGGGAGCTGTTGCATGGGTAGCAACAGCACCAAGTCAAATTAGTTTCAAAATATTCATCCGCTTACCTGACTGTATAGTTACCTTGAAATATAGAATCTGGGAAATCCTGTTTCAAGGTTACAAATTGATTTTAACACACATAAAAGGTGGACGGATCGTAGCTAGAAATGGGCGGGGCATAGCTCAATATGTATCCTCTATTGGCTTTGTAATGTAAGTCTTCCAGCATACATTCAATCCTCTATCAACATTCATCATGTGTAAATAGAATCTGATTTGGAAATGGTTTGTAATACCGCTTTTCAGTCAGACAAGTCCTCTAGTGCAAGTCATGTCACATAGGAAATGTATTTTGGTGGGCAAGAAATGACAAGAAGATTCCATTTGAACCCTATTTAAATGTTTGCATCTGTCTTGAATTTGAAAACTCACTTCAAAAGTTTATGAATTTGAAAAAGTGCTTTGTTAACACTTTAATGGTCATGCTGGTCAAAACTGGCCTCTGCAGCAGTGGTCTTCAAGAATGGCCTCTGCAGCAGTGGTCTTCAAGAATGGCCTCTGCAGCAGTGGTCTTCAAAACTGGCCTCTGCAGCAGTGGTCTTCAAGAATGGCTATTTGCAGCAGTGGTCTTCAAGAATGGCCTCTGCAGCAGTGGTCTTCAAGAATGGCTATTTGCAGCAGTGGTCTTCAAGAATGGCTATTTGCAGCAGTGGTCTTCAAGAATGGCTATTTGCAGCAGTGGTCTTCAAGAATGGCTATTTGCAGCAGTGGTCTTCAAGAATGGCCTCTGCAGCAGTGGACTTCAAGAATGGCTATTTGCAGCAGTGGTCTTCAAGAATGGCTATTTGCAGCAGTGGTCTTCAAGAATGGCTATTTGCAGCAGTGGTCTTCAAGAATGGCTATTTGCAGCAGTGGTCTTCAAGAATGGCTATTTGCAGCAGTGGTCTTCAAGAATGGCTATTTGCAGCAGTGGTCTTCAAGAATGGCTATTTGCAGCAGTGGTCTTCAAGAATGGCCTCTGCAGCAGTGGTCTTCAAGAATGGCTATTTGCAGCAGTGGTCTTCAAGAATGGCTATTTGCAGCAGTGGTCTTCAAGAATGGCTATTTGCAGCAGTGGTCTTCAAGAATGGCCTCTGCAGCAGTGGTCTTCAAGAATGGCTATTTGCAGCAGTGGTCTTCAAGAATGGCTATTTCCAGCAGTGGTCTTCAAGAATGGCTATTTGCAGCAGTGGTCTTCAAGAATGGCCTCTGCAGCAGTGGTCTTCAAAACTTCCCTCTGCAGCAGTGGTCTTCAAGAATGGCCTCTGCAGCAGTGGTCTTCAAGAATGGCTATTTGCAGCAGTGGTCTTCAAGAATGGCTATTTGCAGCAGTGGTCTTCAAGAATGGCCTCTGCAGCAGTGGTCTTCAAAACTTCCCTCTGCAGCAGTGGTCTTCAAGAATGGCCTCTGCAGCAGTGGTCTTCAAGAATGGCTATTTGCAGCAGTGGTCTTCAAGAATGGCTATTTGCAGCAGTGGTCTTCAAGAATGGCTATTTGCAGCAGTGGTCTTCAAGAATGGCTATTTGCAGCAGTGGTCTTCAAGAATGGCTATTTGCAGCAGTGGTCTTCAAGAATGGCTATTTGCAGATAAAGAGAAGGCTATCTTTAAAGGTTTACCACTGGAATACCTGGCTCAATAACTAAGCCAGTCATTCCACTGGTAAATTTTCTAAAATTGTTTTCTCTTGGACTGCAAATAGACATTGAATAAGCAAATATTTAGATTTTCTTGCCCAAATCTGGCCATTATATGATTAAAGGATGTGAATTATGGAGGCAAACGATAGTGGTTCCTTAAAACAGGTGGTCTTTCGAGCAGGTGTATACATTGCTTCTGCCATGTTACATTTCTAGGTGATATGGACATAGAAATCTTTGCCTCTGAGTCCGCCGCTCTGGAGTACCGTGGTCACGTCGCGCGTATCCAGCGTCTCCTCATGACCCTCCTACCAAGATTCTGTTACACGGAAAAACTCAACAAACAACTAAAGAATCTTGAACAGCAATGCCATAGTGATCAACAACATATCGTCATGGAGATTCATCTCCTCATTGAGGAAGTTCTAGCTAATGTGATGTCATTCTCCCGGAGTCTAGTTACCCAATCAGGTGAGACGTCATTCTGTCAGAGTCTAGTTACACAATCATGTAATTCTCCCCCGGGCTGGTATATATTACTACTACTAATGCTGCTGCTACTGATGATAATTTAATTTATACACCTAATCACATCATCTATGTATATTATGTATTTTCCCCCCAAATGTCACAATTTGGTCTGTGCGTGATAAAGAAAAGTTCTTGAACCCAAATCAAAGGGTTCTTCAGGACCCAAGGGCCACTTTAGTCATCGCACTGGACATACATACACGCACACATGCATGCACCGCACACACGTGCACACTACACTTGTCTCGCAACAGAATGTACACGTATCAATCAACTATTGTACTGTTTTTTTATGCAGGTACAAGTGCTAAATATTGTCGTATTCTGTTTGGGCCGAGTTTGGAGGAGGCCCTTGCTCGTGATATCAGCACTGCAGGTATGTAGAGTTATTAATAATGGCGAATTCCAGTTTATCCATCAATCATATGACGTCATAATCAACTCCGTGACATGTCGGATGACACCATAATCAATTGCATCATGAATAACATAGCTAAGTTCGTCACGAATGCTTAATTGATGACGGACTCTGTGTTGTACGAATTGTATGGCTACTATTTAATAAACATGCCTGAATATTTTGAAACTAATTTGACTCGAATTTGTTTTAAAAATTACATTTTCTCAAAGAAAATGTCTATTTGCAGACCAAGATACCATTTTTGAAAATTTACCACTGGAATGACTGGCTCGATTATCGAGCCACTCAGTCCAGTGGTAAATTTTCAAAAATATTCCCTTGGTCTGCAAATGGACATTTCTCCAGACCACTGCAGAAGCAGTTTTGCCTGATATGAGGGTTAAAGGGTAACCATTAAAGCATTGAATTTTCAGATTCCTAAATATTATGTTGACTATTTTGATAGCCATTGCACCCTATGCTAGCAACATGTGTCAGTCAAATTACTTTCAAAATAATTATCAAATATTATGTTCAATATTTTGAAAGGAATTTTAGTGATAGCTGCTACTGCGCCTATGGCAGCAATAGGTTCCAGTCACGATACACTCAAAATAGTTATCAGCATATGCAATATCTGTATGAATTTAACAAATATGCTGTTGAATATTTTGGAGATAATTTGACTGGCAGCTGTGGGTCAAAGTTTCCAGTCAAATTTGTTACAAAATGTTCATCAGCTTATTCAAGACCTGAACTAAGATTCTGGCACTTCTAGATTAAAATGTTTAAATGTTAACTTTGTCTGAGATCATCTTAGTCACACATGGCTGAGTATGTGCTAATAGTAAAACTGAATGACTGGCGCTTCTAATCACAATGGGTGAACAGTAAATTAACCCGCGTCAACAGAATTATCAGCATCTATTATTTATTGATCTTGCTAAATGTCTACTGGAATGACTGACTCGATTACCAAGCCTGTTATTTCAGTCATAAATTTTCAGAAATTGTATTCTCTTATAATGCAAATGGATATTCAAAAAGCCAGTCTTGACGACTAATGTATTAAGAGATTTCTGAATTAAGGGATTTAACAACAAGCGACCCTATTCATAGATTGGGCAACCAAAGATATATTACTAAGCTCATGCTAATTACTTTGAAAGGATCTTGACAAAGAATATAGAGAGTACTGTTTGAGTAGATTGTACTGTAGTCAAAAGTGCTCAAGTGACCACCTCTGTTTGGGGACTAAAAGATTGCGGTTCTTTAACACACATGATCATATGAATATTATTAATTTTCCTAAAAATCAACGTATTGACTAAAGCAGCAACAACATTTAGTCCAATTGTTTCATTAACCTTTTGGTGCCCAAAACCGGCATTTGTCTTGGTCTTTACAAATGTCCATTTGCAGGCCAAGAGACGACAATCACTGAGCCAATTATTTCAGTTGTCTTGTATGTATGTGTTAAAGGGTCAACACATTGGACAAGAGAATGGAGGCACCCATTCCTTCCATTTATACGGTGATCATATTTATTATGTACTCGAGATACGTTTCTTTAGCTTATCTAAGAAACAAATTAACTAAAATTTGTTGGCTTGTTAAGATCTCAACTGACTTAAATCAAACTAATTTCAAAATATACATGATTTTGCATATTTAGGTATATTGATGGTTGAGAGCTACATGCTAAGAAATGCATTCTTAGGGTTAATAAATCAGAGAATTACATTTCTAATTTCTAGCAACAGAGTTGCCATTTTTATGATTTAACAAATAATTTGGTTGAATTTTTTTTAATGAATTTGACTGGGTGCTGTGGCTGCTATTTACAACAGCAGCAAGTTCCAATCAATTTTGAAAAAAATGCAAAATAACAAAAGTAGTGCTTTTGACAAAAATCAAATGCATTTGAAGAAGTCAAATGCAAATGCAACCCTGTTCATACAAATGCAAATGCAAATACATGAGATTCAAATGCAAGTGCAAATGCATCAGAAATTTCATAATTGTATTTAAATGCATGTGCAAATGCATTCAAATGCAAATGCATTTGCACTTGTACCCATGCCTGCTGAGCATAGTAATCATGTTACTAAGTGCAGTAAGATTATTTGTTACTAAGCATGATTAATTCTAATTTTCAAGCCGCCCTCAACACGCCTTTGCAGTCATCTGGAGGACTCCTTTTGCGGGCCAAGAGAAATCTATTTTTGAAAATTGACCACTTGAATGACTGGTTTAATAATCAAGCCAGTCATTCCAGGGATAGATTTTCAAAAATAATATCTTGGCTGATAAATGGACATATATACAATTAGGCTAGCAAACATTTTGATTTTCTAACCTCTAAAGGGTTTAAAACAAAATGGTGTATGTAAACCTAACTGTTGTGGACACCAGTATTTATGCTTCAATTACCATTTTAACCATAATCTACCTGATTGGTTCTCTGGCATTTGGGTCTTGTCAGTTTCTAGGTCTACACAGACAATTTAATATGGAAGGTCACTTACTTTAGCCTTTCAGTGGTCAAAACTGCATCTGTATTGGGCTTTTCACTTGGTAAATTAAAAAAATAATCTCTCGGCCTGTAAATTATCATTTTCTTGACCAATATGTAGTCTAATCATGAATATGAAGTCTTCTCATATCCTTATAATAATGTTGTCTTGTAATAATGGTATCATTGTTTGTTCAGATTTTCAGACAGTCTCTTTATCAGCCTCACAGTCTCCAAGTTTGGGTCTCCTCATCTACCAGCTGAAGAAGTTCAGTGAGCAGTTCTCCATCTCATACGACCATCACAAGCAACACCACCGTAAACTACACTCATTGTCTGATCTCTCTACAACTGATCTCAAAGAGGTATGTGCGCCTGTGTGCGTGCGTGCATGTGCATCTGCATACACAGGCTATAACATTACCCTGGATGAGAAACTAGGAGGTAGTTAGTGGTCGATATCATAATTCTAGCCCTAATGATTGTGAGTGTATGTGAGTTAAAGAGAAATATTTATATGCATCTTCACTGCAAAATTCCCATAAAAACCTCATTTTTATTTTGAATAGTTACGTTGCCTTTGTATAATTTATTGTAGGCTTGTTTTTAATGATAATTAACTATTGTGGATTACTTCATCCATATTTACTTGCATTTTCAGCTATCTGGATTTGGTGGCAATGAAAAAATGTCTGCACAGCAGAAACAGGCCATCGCAGCAAAACGGTTACGACAGATTGTTTGTTACAAAGCTAGACAACTAGAACACTACTCATGTATCCTTTAAGGAATTTCATAATAATTTACCATTAATTCTGTCAAATGCAGCTGTTTATAAAATAAAAAGTTATACAAATAGTCATGGCATTACAGTATTTTGTCATTGACAGGGAATCGAACCCACAACCGGCGAAAGCGCCTAGCATCATATCCCACAAAAGCTTCCACCACATCAACACCGCCATTGGTGTGGTGGATGCATTTGTGGACTATGCTGCTAGGTGCTTTCACCGGTTGTGGGTTCGATTCCCTGTCAAAAATAAAATAAGAAGTGATTACAGCGACCAATACTGTGCTGGTATGGATGTGACAGATGACAGGTTAGAGCTTGCCTGAATGTGATGTAGAGAATAAGTACCATATGTACATGACAATCAATCAAATAGAATTATTTATTATTAAAGCAATTTACTCGTGAATTCTATTTCCATATATTGCTGCACTTATTCAGCTCCATGACTTTGTGCTCATTTTGAAAATATATCTGCTGAAAGTTCTAGCTTTATTATCACACAGCAGACCATTTTCTTCCTGAACATCAGGTTTCCTTCCAAGAGCTCCGACAAAATCTATTTATCTTTTAATGTGCAAAATTGGTCATGAAAATCAAAATTGTACATTTGTAAATGCGCATTATTTAAAAATATTTCTTTTCTCTTGTCACAGTAAAAGCTAGAATATTGACATCAGCGTGGTATGTTCATGAGTTTACGTGTCAGGCAGCAGCAGAGTGTTAAGCCATTATGTGTCAGGCAGCGGAGTGTTAAGCCATTATGTGTCAGGCAGCAGCGGAGTGTTAAGCCATTATGTGTCAGGCAGCGGAGTGTTAAGCCATTACGTGTCAGGCAGCGGAGTGTGAAGCCACTTAGACCTCTTGTTCAAGAGGGTCATAACGAAGTCAGTTTGCACTTGTGACTCAATCCCATTGTAAATATCCTAAAACAAAAAAGTTTAAAGCAATAAAAATAACTGTTGAATATTTGAAAACTAATTTAGCTGGAAATAATAAGATGTTTCTTCCAAATGCTGTAATCAACGCACCTCTCAAATTTCATTACCATCCTCCAAGTAGAGGTTTATTTATCGAAGAAAACCCCAAATCACTTGAGGTGTGTAAGTTCTGATATTGACTCAATAACCAGTAGCACATTGTACAAAATCATCTTCTCTTGGCAAGCAAATAAACATTCAACCAGCAAATATTTTCATTTCCTTGACCAAATTAGCCCATTGCAAAAATTTAAAATTTACCACCAGTGATGCTTGTGCTAACCAGTCATGCTATGCATTAAAAAACAACCCCATTGATCTGCAAAGAAGTATTTCCCAAGAGTAGAATCCATTTTTGTCCCGCGTAACCATTGATGGGTCAAGCTGGCCTAAACCATCCTTTACAGTAGTCTTAACATTTGACCATTTACAGGACTCGGCCGGTCAGTCCCTTGTTAAATTTTCAAAAATAGTTTTCTCTTGGCCAGCAACTGTACAAGAACTGAGCCCAAGTTTCAAGCTCTTTAATGATCCAATTGCATCAAGAAAATCTAAATATTTGTTTATTGAATGCCCATTTTCAGGTGTAGAGAAGACTATATTTGAAAATTTACCAGTGTAAATTACCAGTAGTAAATTTTCAAAAAGTCTTTTCTTGGCCTAAAAATGGACATTCCTCAAGACCACTGCATATGCCGGTTTAGGTCGACTTTGCCGTAAGACGATTAAATGGTTAGCAGATTAAGTGGATAGTTGGTTGAAATTCCTGAGAATCTAGTTCTTGCTTTCTTCCTTAATGCTGTTTTCAGATACTATAGAGAATGCATTGTTCCTAGTGTGGCGTCATCTGGAATATTATCTTATCCACTGCGTGCCTGTTGATAGTCAGCCATCACTTTATCAAGTACATGTGTCCAGACAAAAACAGATACGCAGATTACAAGGTAGGACCGAGCGTAGCGATGATGTCAGAATGAAACGCGATTCACTGCAATATCAGCGTGATAGAATCATTGTATTCATTCATACATGTAGTTTATGTTGAGGTTAAATTACTGGACTGGCTCTGCACATGGTGCCATCTGCTATAGTATGGGTATGTATTCATGTGTATGTGCATGTATTTACTAAACCGATAACCGATTAAAAAAATGAATCTTGGTCTGCAAATGGACATTTTTAATGAGAAAATTGAAGTTTTCGTGATCAAGTTTTAGGAATGAAGGGCAACAGCGGCTAGTAAAATTGTAATCTAGATTTTCATTTATTTCAATTATTAATGACTATAGTTATATCTGCTTGCATTCTAGATTTCTCAAACATGTCAATGCCGCGGGTACAAAGCGAGGATGAAGATCTTCCTGACAGTTTAGTTGACTCGTCTAATCGTGGTGTGACTCATGATCAGATAGATCAGCTAAAGCATGATGTGGTGTCCGCCTTGAGTGATACACTACTGAAGAAACTACAAGAAATCAGTCAGGTACAGGAATGGTAGCAGCTAAGGTCTGAGCCACTTCATTAATCTATTAATTAATGGTCACGACGGCCAAGATTCGACTCGGCAGTGGTCGTGGGGAATGTCCTTTTGTAGGCCGAGGGAAGACTGCAAATTTACAACTGAAATGTCAGGGTCGATAACTGAGCCAGCCAGTCATTCCAGTCGTAACAAAAAATTGTCTTCTCTTGCCCTACAAATGGATAGTCAATTCACCTTTCCAGAGTATCCACCCATCATCTGATCTCATATGATGTCATCATCAGCTCAGCGCGTGTATGATGACATCACAATCCTTACGTCACAAAGGGTTCCATATAGACCGTCATCAAATCTCTCAAGTTCGACACGTATAAATTGTATGTCTTTGCAATTCTTTGCTATTTAATAAACATGCTGTTGAATATTTTGAAACTCATTTGACTGGGCCAAATTGGTTTCAAAATATTCAACAGCTTACCTGTGTAGTTTTTTGGAAATTGATAGTCAGGGTGTTCAGAGATCGATCGATCCCAACACGAGTGAGGTGTGGGTGGAGCTTAGCTAGTGATGAGCGGGGCATAGCTAAAAAATGGATAGGCAATTAGTAAATATTGTTATTTTCTTGATCAAATTTGACTTAACTGGTTAATCTTTGCTCCTCTTCCTTGCTAACTAAGCCCCTCCCATTTAGACAATGTTGTCATGACAATGATTGTAAGCGGTGAACATTCACCTTTAAAAGTTATATTCCCTTAAAACCTTAACAATCAAGTCAGCCAAAAAACAGCTTCTGCAGTTGTCTTGAGGAATATCCATTTGCAGACCAAGAGAAGACTCGATAACCGAGGCAGTCAATCCAATGATGAATTTTCGAAAATAGTCTCCTTCATCTACGAATGGACATTTTTAGCTCACCTGGCCTGAAAGGCCAAGTGAGCTTATGCCGTGGCGACCGTCCGTCATCCGTCCGTCATCCGTCAACCTTTCCTTTAAGTGACTTCTCAAGAACCAATGGGCCGATTTAAATTATATTTGGCAGGAAGCATCCTTAGGGCATAGGGATCCAAGTTTGTTCAAATGAACCAGATTGGCCAGCGGCCATCTTGGATTTAGGCTGATTTTAGGAAACGTCTCAAAATCTTCTCCGAAACTGCTTAGGGGATTGATGCAAATCTCAAGAAATATGATCTAGGGCAAGAGCGTAACCAAGTTTGTTCAAGGTAACTTGATTGGTCAAATGGTTCGGCGGCCATATTGGTTGACGTAGTTGTAGCCAAAATGACCTCCAGAACCGCTGAAGGGATCGGGCCGAAATTTGGCAGATATGATTAGGGCCTAAAGGCCATTAAAGTTTGTTCAAGAGAAGTTTATCCATCAAAAAACATGGCCGCCGTGGGCCAATCAAAATATAGCATGTTTGGCGGCCATATTAAATTTTTTTTATTTGATGGATTTTGAGGCCGAAATTAATTTTGTATGTGTTTTGCGGTATTCTGATCACAAATTTGCAATTTTCGAAACTGTCGGACAAACGGTTTGGTGGCCATCTTGGATCATTTTCCCACCAAAAGATCCCATACTAAAGCAATGGGAAATTTTTAATGTTTTCTCAAGAACTACTGACCTGATTTCAATTATGTTTCGCAGGAAGCATCCTTAGGGCATAGAGATTCAAGTTTGTTCAAACGAAGCCGATCGTCCAATTGGGTCGGTGGCCATCTTGGATTTTGTCCAATTTTTAGAAACGTCTTTAAAAATCTTCTCCGAAACCGCTTGGGGGATTGATGCAAACTTCATGCAATATGATTGAGGGCAAGTACTAAACCAAGTTTGTTCAAGGGAACTTAATTGGTCAAATGATTCGGCGGCCATCTTGGTTGACCTAGTTGTAGCGAAAATGACTTCTCCAGAACCACTGAAGGGATCAGGCTGAAATTTGGCAGATATGATTAGGAACCAAGGGCCATTAAAGTTTGTTCAGGGGAAGATGATCCGTCAAAAAAACATGGACACCATGGTCCAATCAAAATATAGCATGTTTGGTGTCCATATTGGATTTTTTTATTTGATGGATTGTGAGGCCGAATAGGTTTTTATGTGTTTTTGGGTATTCTGATCTCAAATTTGCAATTTTCGAAACTGTCGGATAAACGGTTTGGTGGCCATCTTGTTGATAAAGAGCATTCTAGTTGAAATGTGTATGGTCCAGGTGAGCGATACAGGCCCCTTGGTCCTCTTGTTAATGAGAAAATTGAAATTTTCTTGAACAAATTTGAGGGTTAAAGGAATCATTCAACAATAAAGTCAAACCTGCCTATAATGGACACTTGGTTTGGGGCCCAATACAGTCAAACATGCCTATAATGGACACTCGGTTTGAGGCCCAATAAAGTCAAACCTGCCTATAATCGACACTCGGTTTGGGGCCCAATATAGTCAAACATGCCTATAATGGACACTCGGTTTGGGGCCCAATATAGTCAAACATGCCTATAATCGACACTCGGTTTGGGGCCCAATATAGTCAAACATGCCTATAATGGACCCTCACTTTGGGGCCACAATAAGTCAAACCTGCCTATAATGGACACTCGCTTTAGGGCTACAATACAGTCAAAGTTGCCTATAATGGACACTTGCTTTGGGGCCACAATACAGTCAAACCTGCCTATACTGGACACTATAGGGCCACAATACAGTCAAACCTGCCTATAGTGGACACTTGCTTTGGAGCCACAATATGCGGGTTCTTTAACATTTTAATGTTCAGGATTTGACTGTTTCATGTTCTTTTGCAGGCCAAGAGAAGTGTTTTTGAAAATTTCATTCCAGTGTTAAATTTTCAAGAATATTCTTGGTCTACAAATAAGACATTTCTCAAGAGCGCTGCAGAGTGCAGAAGCTGTTTTTTGGCAGCTTTGAGTGTTAAGGGGCTAGATGACCGCCTGCTTTCATGATCACATTTAGATTATCCATAACATGTCAATCACAGATAGATAACATGTCAATCACAGATAGATAACATGTCAATCACAGATAGATAACATGTTTGTCACAGATAGATAACATGTCTGTCACAGATAGATAACATGTCAATCAGAGATAGATAACATGTCAATCACAGATAGATAACATGTCAATCACAGATAGATAACATGTCAATCGCAGATAGATAACATGTCACTCACATATAGATAAGATGTCAGTCACAGATAGATAACATGTCTGTCACAGATAGATAACATGTGTGTCACAGATAGATAACATGTCTGTCACAGATAGATAACATGTCAATCACAGATAGATAACATGTCAATCAGAGATAGATAACATGTCTGTCACAGATAGATAACATGTCTGTCACAGGTAGATAATATGTCTGTCACGGATAGATAACATGTCAATCACTGATAGATAATATGTCTGTCACAGATAGATAACATGTCTGTCACAGATAGATAACATGTCTCTCACAGATAGATAACATGTCTGTCACAGATAGATAACATGTCTGTCACAGAATGATACCATGTCTGTCACAGATAGATAACATGTCTGTCACAGATAGATAACATGTCTGTCACAGATAGATAACATGTCTGTCACAGATAGATAACATCTCTGTCACAGATAGATAACATGTCTGTCACAGATAGATAACATGTCTGTCACAGATTGGACATAAACGCTTCAAGTATTTTGAATAATCCGACGATAACAATTTTGTGTTCGCCTCATATTTGTACATTTTATTTTCACAGATGTATGGCCGATCACGGAGCCAGTATGGCTTTACAGAAGCACTCATTCGGAGAATTAAACGTCTTCTGAAGCTACATACGGGGACGGTCTAGCGGCTTTAGATATGAAGAATACTGGACAATTCTTCATATAAATTCCCAGAAAGCCTATTTCAGTTGTGCTGCAATATGGAATCTGCTGAATATATGGCTGAAAGTGCAATTGTTTACTGAATATTCAGCAGGATATTAATAAATACATGTAGTTAACACGATCTTCAGCATGCCAAAGTGAAACCGAATACAGTCTGTGAATGTGATATAGCTATTCCGTGGCTGGTGTGGATTCACTGTCATTAAGAAGAGTGCTAATAGATACCAGTCGAAAGGAGAAGCTGACAATATTATTATTCAATTGACTGCACGTGATATACCACAGATCTATGATCCACTGTGACAAATACCATCAAGATTACGTTGGTCACCAGATAATACTCTGGTTATCAGTGTCCACTATTACTGTGTGGAGTGGAAAGTGATCACCAGGTTTTTGTTGTTAATAACTTGCTCAAACGTGTAATTAAAAACAACGTGAAAGTGCTACGCTTTAATTTATGGGTAGAAATATGTACATATAAAAAATAGAACCACTAAATCTGTATAAAATATGTTTCCAAAACAAACTAAAAGGTACTGTAGAATATTTCTAACATAATTGGATTGGAAGATATTACTGCCTAATGCAACAATGGCTACCAATCCAGTTATGTTCAAAATATTCAACAGAATATTTCTCACTAACTAAAATGTTTTCGTGTTGGAAACATTTTAACTTATTCAGGAGCTGTACTGTAGTTAGTTTGAGCAGATCATGTGATTGCTTAATGTGCATAACAGACGAGCAATTGTGTTGATCTTTTAACAATTTCAATGACAAATCCCTGAAAAAGTAAATTTACGATGTATAGCATATTCTGTTGAATATTTTTAAATTATTATAACGGGAAACCATTGATGCCTTAGGCAGCAATGGCTTCCAGTGATATTAATTTCAAAATATTGAACAGCTGTCTTGTTTTGTTTACCCTGAGATTGAGATATGAGGAATTTATGGGTTAATTCACAAATGGAACGTTTCAATTCAAGAAAATACTATTTTTGAAAATTAACTAATGAAATGACTGGCTCGTTTATTAAGCCAACAGTTAAGTTAAAAAAAATACTCCTCTTGGTCCGCAAATGGGGATTCCTCAAGACCACTGCAAATGCTGACCAATAAAGGGTGAAATCATGTCATATTCCAGACTATATAGATTTGTACGATACACATGTCATGCCCAGTATGTAATAGAATGAATAATAAATTAATTTGACCATGTACACAGATGCAGTTTTTCTCATGGCATCCCAGTTCTACTTCGAATAATACTTACCAGATGTACTATTATGATAATGTCTATTATCTAGTCGAGCTCAAAATAAACAATTAAAAACTCTGCACTCTCCTAGTCCTGCCCATACTGTGTCCGGGAATTACCATAGCCGCAGGTACCGAGTCAATTCCCAATCACAGTTAGATTCGTCTATTTTACTCGACCTGAAAGTCGCGTTTTTTAGTCAGCTTGAAATTTGCTAATTTCTGCGCAGTTTAGCTGTTTCAGAGTGGTTCATTGTTGGAAACATGGAAGGAAAAGGAAAATCATCACAGGGGCAGGTTGTATCAATCTAGAATTTATACATTCATGCCGTTATGACTGTTTGAATTTTCTTAAATTGGCACATTGTTTTAAAATGGTAGCCATTGTTGGAGTCGCTCTGGTACCCGTTAACTTTTTTATCTTATCCGGGTACTCGGTTAATTTCTCATGCGACTCGATTCTTTCCAAGATGGATGCGCCCCGTAGCCAAGATGGCGGCGCCCATGATTAAGGTTTTGTTTTGGCTTGGCGTGTCTATGCACTTTGTTTTAAGCCAATCTTTAGCTCTCGCTTCATTGTCGAGGGTGTTTGTAGCGATCAGTCTTAATTTCTTGGCTATATTAACGATTAGTTAATTACCAAGTCGTGTTTATTAAATTTCACTCTAAGAAGTTTCAAATATTTCCTGCCTAAAGACTTGATTATCATTAATTTAAGAGAATGTTAATGTTTCTAAGTAATTTAAAATTACAATCAAGTTAATTGTGCGTTTTGATTATTTCTCTGTGTTCGGGCAGTGAAGGGGCAGGATACTTTCTGCCAGCGCTGCAATCGGTTCATGAAACGGAAGTTTTCCGGACATCACTGCATTGCCTGCACGAAGTGCAAGGTTGGGAGTCCTTGAGATGTGTGTGCGAAGTGGTCATCGGAGTTAGTGGCGGAGTTCGATCGTGATCGGCGTGCGTGTTTGGAGAGGATGGCCAAAGTGGATCAGGGGTCAGTAAAAGGTCTAGAAGAGCGTCTGAACGAGCATATGGACTCGGCCTTGGGTGTTTGGGCGGCCCAATTCAAGGCGATGTTCGAGTCTTTCCAGTCCACGATTATGACGATGCAGGATGGTGCAGGGCAACCTATCGGTGGTCCGGCCAGTTCTGTGGAGGAACAAGCACCTGTCCTTCCTCCTGCTTTGGCTCAAGAGCCGACGGCGGAGGAAGATCTCATGATGGGAGACTCCGGCATGCCGGATCTCTCTCAGGTGGCAGGCACATGTACGTCCCACGGGTCTCCATCGGGACTTGTACGGGTCTGCCAGCCGAGTGGTGATGTTGACGTTCCTTTGGGCATTTTTCACCCGGGTTTCGCTCAGGCCGCGTTGCCGTTGGAGCCATGTTTTGCGGTTCCAGTCGGCTCTCGGAGTTCCGTCGCCTGCCGTAGTACCGGTTGTAGTCCCGGCTCCCGTGCTGGAGGCGATGGACTGCGGTGAATCATTGTCTGGTGATTCGCTGGATACTAGAGCCGCAAGTAGTCAGGTTATGGACCCACTTCATGTTGAAAGACATGCGGTGCGGTCCATGGCTCTCAGCATGGGTCGTCGGTGACCTACTCATCCAAGGGTGAGGAGGAGGATGAGAATGATAGTCCATTAATGGATGAATCCTCATTTTGCACCGAAGCTGAATGGGTGCAGGTCCTTGGATGGATGTCCGACCGTCTCGGGTTCGCATGGATCAAATATCTCAGCGCGATCCGGCGATCGAGCGGATATCAGCGAGCGGCTAGCACTCTGTCAAGTGGCTCTTCGGCCATGCCGACGCTCCCTTTGGACACGCAGACTTCCGACATGTTGGAAGTTGCGGCGTACCGTCTGGTTCAACCAGATTATTCGCTGCCCAAGGCCCCCTAAGCGGATAAGGAGTAAGGTCCGCTTTCCGGAGCAGGCCTATCATCAATACTCCCGGGTTCCTCTGCTTTCCGTCGGGGAGAGAAAGGCATTGAATAGGCTGTTGGCTGGAAAATCTAAGGGTCATTCTCGTCCCTTGGTTTCCCAAGCTAACAAAGATCCTTTTAATGAGTTAACTCTCTGCACTCTCGCATGGCTGTACCGTCTTGCAGGGTATGCTGACCTGCGTGGCGGAAGGTGGGGAAGTGCCAGAGGCTGCTCCCGGAGTTGTCCGGGACACCATGCGCTTGTCTCAGGATTGGCTGGCCAGGGTAATCACCAGAAAATTGGCGGAACGACGGAGAATGGTTCTCAATTGCGTAGAACCAGGACCTGAGATGAGGGCTGCATTATCTTCTGCGCCCTTCATTGGTCCAGGCTTGTTTGGCGGCTCGGCAAGTCGTGGAAGTCGACGAAGAGGACTCGGCCGCAGCAGTCCGATAAGCAGCATCGGCAGGAGCAACAGAGGCAGCGCCAGAGATTGTCCTTCTGGCCGTGATGCCCATCGGGCATCCGGCTCACAGGGACCTGGCCGTTCATCCTCATACAAGTCCTCTAATAAGAGGCCGTACGAGGAGGATAGGAAGGGTGGCGGTTCGGGTCACGGCGGCTATCGTAAGGTCCCGGACCGTCATGTTCTAAGAAACTGCGGGGTGGCCGTGGACACGGTCCTGATGGGTTTCCGGCGGGATCCGTTTCGGTGACGTCAGGAACAAAGGGAGGATCTTCACCCAAGCGAATTAGCGTCTTATTGTGCAATATCGACCGCGAGCTGTGTGCAGATTCCTACTGTCGGAGGCAGACTTCAACTGTTCTCAAACCAGTGGGAACAGGTCGTGCAAGATTGTTAGTCTGTCATTGGTTAAGAAACGGCTACGAACCGGACTGGCTCATCCATCAATGTTTAGTTCTGTTAACATCGACTCCAGTATGGACTCGCTTTCCAAGGGAATCTGATGGTCTAGATGCCATTTGCTCAGAAATCAAATATCTTCAGCAGAAGAACACTATTGATCTAGTCCATAATCAGTCCTCCCTAGGCTTTTATTCGATAATGTTCCTCGTTCCGAAATGCACCGGAGGTTGGAGACCAATTCTCAATCTCAAACCGTTGAACAAATTTATTCTTTCTCCAAAGTTTCAGAAGGAGACTAGCAGCGGTGATGACGGGGCTGAGAAAAGGCATGTGGGCAGTATCGATAGATCTGAAGGATGCATATTTTCATATTCCAATGTCAATTCCTTTTCAAAAATACCTTCGGTTTGCATTCCAAGACAATGTTTGGGAATTCAGTGCGCTTCAGTTCGGTCTGACCACAGCCCCGAGGGTCTTCACCAAAGTGGTTCTCGCCATAACTTATCTTCGCAGGAGAAAAATAGCTGTTCATACTTACATAGACGACTGGCTGCTGAAGGCGGGGAATCCAGTCATTCTGCGCAACAATCTTCAGGTAGTCCTGGCCTTACTAAAGGATCTAGGATGGATTGAGAATCTAGAGAAATCAGAGTTGACTCCATACCAGGAGTTTGTATATCTGGGAATATTTTTCAATCTCAGGGACGGTGTAGCTTTTCCGGCGGAGAGCAGAGTCAAGAGTTTGATTGCAGTTCTGGAGTCAGTTTCTTTAGGAGCCTATCTGACAGCGCATCATTTCACTTCAAGAGTATACTTACCTCCCTAATACTTTTGATATTGCTAAATATTCGCTTTCACTCAATAAACACTCAGATTAAAACAGTTAGGCGCCCCTAGTGGGCAGGGAGTCAGAGCGTAGTCCGGCGGATGCCAGCCCCACCACCGCGCATGCGCAGACTAGCACTTCCTCTTTGCTAGATTATTGGCAAAGAGAACACACATGTTTTTCAGTCAATAGCTTTTCTTGCTCTTTAACGTTTTTATTGGTGTTATTTTGGAAGTGATTAGACCTGATTTGGATGGCGGGAGGATACACTTCGCCACCGGAGGACGTTGGACCTTTAAATCAGGTGACTTCTAGTAAAATTAGCGAGTTTTCTTCCCGGTGTATTGTGTTTCCGGGACTCGCGTTTACCGTGATAAGCGCCTTAGTTAGTTGGTTTAGGTCAACTCGGTGCTACCTAGGACTAATTTCTCTTTCTGTTTCTGTCCACAGGTCTGTATGACGCTAGGTTGTGACGTCACAGTTCCAGAGAATTAGTATTCTCTCCACCATGGTTCCATTTCCTACTAACACTGTTAGGTTATCTAACCAATTGAAAATTATGCCCAGTGAGTTGGAGGCCTGATATAAAGGTCTTCTCGCTTTGCCCTCTTGTTCCAATTCCTTCCCCTTGAGGTGGAGAGAGTTAAGAGGCGTGCAGATGGTGGAGTTTCCGGTTCGTCACGTTGGATGGTTTGTCTATACAAAGTGTCAGGTATCTAGTTATTGATAATTTGGTGATGTTAATTATTGTAAACAATCAAAGGGAGATAATTAACATTTTTGCCAGTAAAGAGTTATCTATATGTATCTGATGGTTGTGTAGTCAACTTATCCATTCAGCATACAATTCGTCTTTGCACTTGGATGTTTTGTTGGGATCGAATTTTTCCTGTCACGGGATTTATGACGTCATAATCAGCTGGCTATGTATTTATTAGCAATTCAAGCGCTAGGCTGGTTTTTGATGTATATTGATCTTTATGATCGTTTTCCTTCTCCTTGAGTTGGATTGAGTTTCTAAGCTTAACTAGTTGCTCATACTCCTTGTCCTTTGCCCTGTTTCAGGGACCGGGTTGCGCGTCCTGTGGACGTTTTATGCATGTCAAGTTCTGGCCGCATCTGTGTTTTAGATGTAGCCCTTGTGGTCCATTGATTAATTGTGACATATGTAAGCACTGGGGGGGCGAATTAATGTCCGAATTCTTGTGCTGCTTACAGGCGACGGACAAGGTGGTAGTGGAGGAGAAGAAGATGAAGCGGAAACGAGAGGTTGTAAGTGAGAAGGGTAAGGGGAAGGTCTCGTCCGCGGTGGATATGGAGACCTTTCGGACCGAGATGTTGGGAGAGATGAGGAGGACAATAAAGGATTTGGTTCCAGGGTTGCTTCGTGGCATGCTTCCTGGACCAGATCCTTTATTGTCCTCTTCATCGGCTTCGGAGCAGGTAATCCCCGCCTCTGGATCGATTTTCCTTAGTCCGCTTCCGTTGTCCGACGATTCAGAGGTGGCCCCATTAGAGGGGGCGTTCCACGGCCCTGGCAGCAGGCTTATTGCCGCGCCGATAGGGGACCGTGGACGGTTGTCGCTGGAACCCGCTGGCTGCTTATCAGTCCAGGGGTATCCGCACGCCGCGGTGGCCAGTACCTCCTATGGCACCGTTCCTGGTCAGCCCGGGTTAGCTCTCTTTGCTGACCCGGGGTCTAATCTTTCTGACCAGGGTGATGAGGATTACCTGCTGGGGTCGCCGTCTGACGACGCGGACATGGATGAAGACGTTTGTGCACCCCTCGCGGGGAATACAGGCGCTTTTTTCCACGGTATTACTCACCCTGGAGTAAGGTCCGCGGTTCAGGTGGTGGCCCAGGGCGCTGCTGATGGCCAGCGGTACCGCATACCTCGGCTTGCCGAGAGTGTAGCTGGTGCTGGCCGGGCCCGTGGTAGGGCTATATATACCCCGCGCTCTACCGCGGTGCCTGCTCCTGGTCAAACCAGTGATATTCTCATGCCGGTGCTGTCAGGCCCGCATGTTTTCCCTGGCTTGCCAGGTGTATCAGCGTACCCGCCGTCTAGTTCTGCTTGCGCTCAGGAGGAAGACGAAGGACCCCGTCTTGTAGAGCGCTCGCAGTTAGCCACGGAGGAGGATTGGTATGACGCTTGCCAGTGGTTGGTGAGCGTTAGGCCTGATCTGCCCGTGGAGCAGTCGGCTAGCCACCGTGTTCACACGCCGTGGTTAGCTGGGAAACCAACTGCTAACGCTATGCCTTCTCTGCCGCTGGCGGAGCATGTCGTTGACATGTTCAAGGCGGCGGAGGCGTCCATTAACACGAGTGGACGTCTCGCGAAGGCCCCTCGCGAGGTGGCCAAGCGTTGTCGCATCGTGCCCCTGGACTACCAGCGGTACGGTGTGGTACCCAAGCCCAGCGTGGATGACCGCGCGGCTTTGGGTGAGGATACGCGGCCAGGATCCCGTTCTGACGCGGGGGTCTTGTGCGCGAACGCGTTGCGTTCGGCGAATACCGCGTTGCGTGATGCGGAGGAGAGTGGGAGGGCTTCGATTGCCGCTCTGTCCCACGTCTCCCAGCTGTTACAGGGGGTAGTAACGGCATCCGCATCGCGCCAGCCAGGCCCGCTCGCGGTCCAGCGAACCATCCAGGATGGTATTAACCTGGCGCTGGACTGTATGACGCGGGCGGTGACCAGGAGTGTCAGGGCAAGACGCACATTTGCCCTGGACAATCTGTGCCCGTCTCAGGACCTGTATAATAGGCTACTCCGTACGCCTATGACGGGTCCTGGTCTTTTTGGAGGTGAGGGATGTCGCCACCTCCAGGAGACGGTCACCCTGGTGAATAACCAGAGGGCGCTGCGCGAACAGTTTGAGGTACTGCGTCGTGCTAACGTTCGCGCCGCGGCCCCTGCGTATCGTCCCCTGCAGGCTCGAGGTGGTGCTGGCCAAGTCAGAGGCCAGCCGCCGTCGCAGCGCCGGCCTCGGCCGCGTGCGATTCGGCCAGCAGTGAGGGGGGCGCAGGCTCCTCAGCCGCCGTCAGCCAGGCAGCCGCCCGTGCACCGAGGTGCGCGCGGGGCGGGGCGGGTCGCGCGAGGATCTGGGCGTGGTTATCGTTCCTGACAGGGCGCTTACCGCGGTAAGGACCACGCCGGTGTGTATGGCGACGGAGACAGTGCCGCTCTTGCATGCCTTGTGTCCACCGCGGTCCCTAGGTGGACCGGTGGGAGGCCGGCTAGCCGACCACATGCAAGAGTGGGAACGGTTAACTCAGGACCGTTTAGTCTTGCGATGGCTTTCCGTGGGGTATCATCCAGAGTGGATGACAGGCCCGCCGTCGCGACTGTCTCTGGTGCCAATCTGGACTCCCGTTCCGAGAGATCCAGATCAAAGGTTGTGTATCGAGGAGGAGATAAATTCCCTCGTACAAAAAGGAGCTATTCAGCCGGCACAAAGGTGTCCGGGCTTCTATTCAACCCTGTTCTTGGTAACAAAACGCACCGGTGGGTGGAGACCGATTCTCAACCTCAAGCCATTGAACAAGTTCATCGAGACGCCCAGTTTCAAGATGGAAACGGTGCGCTCGGTGTTGGCGGGGTTGGAGAGGGGGATGTGGACGGCGTCGATAGATTTGAAGGACGCTTATTTCCACATCCCCATCCACAGGAGTTTCTGTCGCTTCCTGAGATTTGCATTCCAGGGCAGACAGTGGGAATTCAGGGTGTTGCCCTTCGGAATTTCCACGGCTCCTCGGGTTTTCACCCGTGTGGTTCTTGCGATCACAGCATACCTCCGCAGGAGAAGCATAGCAGTCCACACGTACATAGACGACTGGCTGTTGAAAGCGCACACCCGGGAAAGTTTGTCCGCCAATCTGGAGATTGTTTTGAAAATTCTCACAGACTTGGGCTGGATGATCAATTTCCCAAAATCAGAGCTGACTCCATCCCAGAAGTTTGTTTACCTGGGGATGTTCTTCGATCTGGAGACAGGATATGTTTATCCTACTCAGGAGAGGGTTCAAATACTCATCTCGTTGATTCAGTCAGTGTGCGACAGTCGTCATGTCCTGGCACGGGTTTACTTGAGAATGCTGGGGTTGATGGTTTCGTTGGAACCAGTCATTCCTCAGGCCGCCTTACGCAGGCGGCCGATCCAGTTGTTTCTCATGACACAATGGACCCAGAGTACAGGTTCGCTGGACTCGAATGTGTCAGTGTTGGCGCCTCTGATTCACCACCTGCAATGGTGGTTGAATACAGAGAATCTCTTACCGGGGGTTTTGCTAACCCCTCCCCACCCTCAGGTGACTGTGTATACAGATGCATCGATGGAGGGCTGGGGAGCTTGCCTGGAAGAATCCACGATATCAGGGCTTTGGAATCTGGAACAGTCACAGGAACATATAAATCTACTGGAGCTAAGAGCAGTAGTCCTGGGCCTGGAACATTTCTTACAGAAAGTTCAGGGCAAGATTGTTCTTATTCGTTCAGACAACTCAACAGTTGTGACTTACATAAACCGCCAGGGCGGAACGAAGTCGCCCAGTCTCTGTATGATGACATGGAAACTGCTATGTTGGTGTCTGGATCACCAGATTACCTTGAAAGCAGTTCATATTCCGGGAAGGTTAAACCTGCTTGCAGACTCATTGAGCCGAAGGATGAGTGTTTTACCCACGGAATGGCAACTAAATCAATGTGTGGCGGATCGTCTGTTCGACCATTGGGGGAAACCCAACATCGATTTGTTCGCAACGAAGGAGAATGCGAAGATGACGACGTACGTCTCTCCGATTCCGGATCCAAGCGCTTTCGCAACAGATGCGTTAGCTATCAGCTGGGGGAGAATGTATGCATACGCATTCCCTCCAGCAATCCTGATTCCAAAAATTCTTCAGAAAATCAGGCAAGAGGAATGCCAAGTGCTTCTGATCGCCCCGGATTGGCCAAGCCGATCATGGTATACGGATCTGCTGGACCTTCTGGTCTGCAATCCGGTTCCTCTGCCTCTGATGGACGATATTATCTTCCAGGGCAAGGCCCTTCACAACAATCCGTCAATGTTCAGATTGACTGCGTGGATGTTGTCAAGGAATCTAGAATTAAGGAGGGCTTTTCTGAGCAAGCAGCCATGTTTATGGCCAAAGCCAGGAGGGGGTCAACCTCCAGAGCATATAATTATAAAATCAACAGATTTGCAGAATGGTGCTCAAAAAGATGTATTGATCCAATGGATTCATCTATTCAAGTAGTAGCTGATTTCCTCTGTCACCTCTATGATGCCTATAGCCTCAAGCCTAACTCTATTGCTGGTTATAAGTCAGCATTAATGTCTGTTATTCCTTGCTTGGCTAAGAGGGGAAGTGATGAAGTAAATACATTGAATGTATTGATTAAAGGCATGGGCAATCTAAGACCAAGGAATCCTCCTGTGATTCCGTCTTGGAGTTTATCGCTAGTGCTTCAAGTACTAGGTGATAAGCCTTTTGAACCACTTAGTTCCATTTCTATGAAACTATTAACACTGAAGACTGTGTTTTTAATTGCTGCGGCCTCGGCTAGGCGTAGGAGTGAGATTCATGCCTTATCAGCCGAGGATGACCGTTTTGTGGTTTCAGGGGAAGGCCTTAAGCTGCTACCTAGGGTTAATTTCTTGGCTAAAAATCAGTCGTTGAAATATCCAGGTCAACCTATTATTTTGCCTGCTTTAACTAGATATGATCCTAATTCTAAAGCATGGTGTCCCGTCCGGGCGCTGCGCCGGTACAAACAACGTACGGCGGCATGGCGCACCGACCAGTCAGCGTTATGGTTGTCATATATTGAACCCCATGGGAGGGCTTCTAAGGACACCATTTCCAGGTGGATTGTGGAATGCATTCAGTTTTGCCATAAATCCGCCACCGGGAAGCAGGTTGACGTGGCCAAGGCTCACAGTGTCCGCGGCGTAGTGACATCCACGGCCCTATTTAATGGGGTCCCTGTGGATGATATTATGTCGGTGGCTCAGTGGCACTGTGAGTCAAGTTTTACAGACCATTATCTCCGTGACACCTCTAATCCTCTCGCCTTGTCGGTTTTGAAAAAATAAATCGGTTTATATTTTTTGAGGTGATTTCCTCATTACTTATATATATCACAATTAATTTATGGAAACACCCACTTTTTTGGGCCTGCATCAGTCTTTACCGATGGGAAGATGATGTCAGCAGCCATTTTCAACAAGGTCAGTCTTGTTCATGTGTTGTCCGTTGTTGATTGTATTGTCACGATTACCCGTTATTAATATGGTGATGGTTTGTGTATTTGTGTGGTTCATTGTTGAGAGTTACGAAAATGGAGCTTTTTCGTCTCTGTCCTGTAGTACATGGCACTTGTACGTAGAGAGCGTATAGGACATTGAGGTCAGTCGACTCTTCCTCCCAGGAAGGAGGGGGGGGGAGCGCATATGACATTCGGTCATCTCTCATACATCGGTCGTGTTATCCGATGGTTAGTCAAATCCTGACTGTTTTTTCTTACAGTTTCAGAAGTTTAAGTGCCTTAAACGCAGAAAAGCGTATTGGGATGAGCTGGTCTTTTGACCTCGCCTCCCTCCCGCCAGATTCACTTTCGAATTCTGGCAATATCAAAAGTATTAGGGAGGTAAGTATACTCTTGAAGTGAAATAAACGAAATCTAGGATTTCTTTTTTCACGAGAGAGTTGATACTTACCTCCCTAGATACGGACCCGGCCTCTCCACCCCACAGAGGCTCGGTCTTCAGGCTCTTAATAGTTGCATGTGTGTCAGCCAATAATCTAGTCAGAGGAAGTGCTAGTCTGCGCATGCGCGGTGGTGGGGCTGGCATCCGCCGGACTACGCTCTGACTCCCTGCCCACTAGGGGCGCCTAACTGTTTTAATCTGAGTGTTTATTGAGTGAAAGCGAATATTTAGCAATATCAAAAGTATTAGGGAGGTAAGTATCAACTCTCTCGTGAAAAAAGAAATCCTAGATTTCGTTTAATTTCTCAGAATACTGGGTTTACTAGTATCTCTGGAGAAGGTGGTGCCTTATGCGGCACTCAGGCGCAGACCGATTCAGATGTACTTAAAGTCATTCTGGTCTCAGAAAACGGATCCGTTGTCTCTGAGGATTCCAGTAGACGAACCATTGATATTCCATCTTCAGTGGTGGTTATCAGAAAGATTCTTCTGCGAGGTGTTCCGCTACAACCTCCTCAACCGCAGATGTCCATCTTCACACATGCATCGACGACGGGTTGGGGAGGAGTATTGGATAATCTTTCAGTGTCGGGTGAATGGGATCAGACCAATGCGCAGAAACACATCAATGTTCTCGAATTAGTAGCGGTGGCATTAGCCTTTCGAAAATTTGAGAACTTAATCCGAGACAAGAATGTCCTGGTAAGGACAGACAACTCAACAGTGGTGTCTTATTTGAACCGCCAGGGCGGGACAAGATCACCGGAGTTGTGCATGATGATTTGGAACCTTCTGCTGTGGTGCCAAGAGAGGAATATTATTCTTCAGGCAGCACACATTCCAGGAAGACAATATTCTAGTGGATGCTCTCAGTCGAAGGACGGTTTGTCGTCTGACGGACTTGCAGCTCAACCAATCGGTAGCGGAGGTTCTTTTCAAACATTTGGGCAAGCCAAATGTGGATCTATTTGCGATAAAACAAAACGCAAAGATGGTCACATACTTGTCACCGATCCCGGACCCGCTAGCTTTAGCAGTAGACGCACTGGCGATAAGTTGGAAGGGAATGTACGCGTATGCATACCCTCCAACGATTCTCAGACAGAAAGTTCTGGCAAAGATAAGAGAGGGCATATGCCAAGTACTACTGATTGCCCCTCATTGGCCAGGCCGATCATGGTTTACGGATCTGCTGGACCTTCTGGTCTGCAGTCCAATCCCTCTTCCAGACAGAAGGGATCTGATCTCTCAGAACAAAGGTCTGTATCTCCACGACAGACCGGAGATGTTCCAATTGACTGCATGGCGTGCAATTAAGGGTGGGTTTTCTGAGCAAGCAGCGCAGTTTGTCGCTTCAGCCAGAAGAGGGTCAACCACCAAGACATAGGCTTGCACGATATTGTCCTAGGAGGTATCGTGATATATCGTGGCAAAAAAAATCGCGATATTTCGATATATCGTATAGCCTATTTTAAGGTATATGAATTCACAGGGTTGGGGGGGAGGGGGGAAGGGGTGTGTGTGAATTGGTCTTGGGTTGAGTTGTACTGCACGGTTTGGCTTATGTAGACATATGGGTTTCGTTCTGAGTTTTCATATCAGTTTTATCCGGATGACTTCTAACAACAAAAACTGGAAATTCAGTCGCCAATATGCTTAAACTAACACCGATCATTATTAACACGAAAATAGGACACAATTAATAATTTCTTGCCGCGATACCCCTTGGCTTAATGTATACCATATTCATCATTGCAGGAGTGAAATTATTATATTGGACAACGTAAATATTGCGTACTCTGTTAAAATCATCGTTTATTACATGAAAATTAATCCTAAAATTTGGCATTTCATGTCGTCTTTGTGAAAATATACAAATCACGTGATATTAGGAATGTACTTTAGATCCATAGATATCTAATGTTTAGATCTGCTCCGCATTTACCGAGTACCCGGTTAATAATAATAGTTAGCCTTCAGAAACATCTTGGATAGTTCACCTTGCTTACTAAAGCGTGTATACCATCTCATTTAGCTATCAGATTTGTGAACGCACCACCCTCGCCTCCAAAACCAGGAGAGCGAGCAATATCACGTGACTTATATATTTTACTAAAAATAGTTAGCCTTCAGAAACATCTCGGATAGTTCACCTTGCTGGCTAAAGCGTGTATACCTTCTCATTTAGCTATCACATTTGTGAACGCACCACCTCTCGCCTCCAAAAACAGGAGAGCAAGCAATATCACGTGATTTATATATTTTACTAATAATAGTTAGCCTTCAGAAACATCTAGGATAGTTCGCCATGCTTGCTAAAGCGTGTATACCATCTCATTTAGCTATCACATTTGTGAATGCGCACCACCTCTCGCCTCCAAAAACAGGAGCGCAAGCAATATCACGTGATTTATATATTCAAGCGACGCCATTTAATGTCAAATTTTAGATTAATTTTGATTTTATAAACCATGCTTATTACAAAACATGCAATATTTATACCTTCCCAGGTAATAATTTCACTCCCGCAATCATGGTTTTGAGGTATACAGTAAGGCGCCAAGAAATTATACCTGTAAATTGCGTTGAATTTTCGTATTAGTGTCCATCTTTTAAAGCAATTTTAGAGAATGAACTTTCAACTTTTTTAACCTATTCCTAGTATAATCCCACCCCTTTCTGAGATGTTGGTTTAGAAATAAATTGAACAACTTGCCGTAATAGACACCTATGCTACAAATAGACCGAATACGGCATGACAGTAAGATTTTGGTGATATTTCGATTTTTTCCAAAATCACATCGTAAAAAATCGTGCAAGCCTACCAAGATATATAATCATAGAATCAACAAATTTGCACAGCGGTGTAAGGGAAGAGATATTAATCCCTTTTCTGCATCTGTTCAACACGTAGCAGATTTTATCTGTCATTTATACGAAGTTGACAAACTTGTACCTTCAACCCTAGCACCATATAAGTCTGCATTAGCTTCAATCATTCCCAGTCTGGCCATTGTAGGAGTGGAGAATGACACTTTGAATGAAGTTATTAAAGGATTGAGCAATTTGCGACCTAGACGGCCAATTCCTATCCCAGCATGGAATCTATCTCTTTTTCTACAGGTTTTAGGGCATGCTCCCTTTGAACCAATTAGATCTATAGATATTAAACTGTTAACTATTAAATCATTTTTCTTGGTTGCAGCAGCATCGGCGAGAAGGAGAAGCGAAATACATGCACTTTCTGCTGAACAAGACCGTTTTGTCGTCACGGGTGAAGGTTTAAGACTACTTCCACGTCTTTGTTTCCTGGCAAAGAATCAGACACTTAAATATCCAGGACAGCCGATCAATTTGCCAAGTTTAATTAGACATGACCCAAACTCTTCTGCTTGGTGTCCTGTCAGATGTCTGAAAATGTATAAGAAACGTACTGAGGAGTGGAGAGATGACCCAAAATCTCTGTGGTTATGTCTCAAAGCTCCTCATTTGCGCGCCTCGAAAGACACCATTTCTCGTTGGATAGTCGATACTATTCAGATGTCGCACAAAATCGCTATAGGAAAGCAGATTGATCGTGCGAGTGCCCATCAAGTCCGAGCACTAGCAGCAGCATCGGCCATTTATACGGGTGTCTCTTTAGAGGAGGTGCTGTCTGTAGCACAATGGCATGTTGAGTCATCATTCACTGATTTCTACCTTCGCGACATCTCCAGCACACTTAATCCGGTAGCCGTCGCCAATTTATCGAATCTTAGCTAAAGCCACATCCGACCACTATTTCGCATACATCGCAAGGTTCTTCCACATTCACTGAACAATGGTAATGCACATGATCCGAGAATGACAGTGGATTGGGTGATGATCAAGAAAGACCAAGCACTCAAAAATGGTGAGTGTTTACTTTAATTAAGTGACTAATTTTAGTTTACTTAGTCGAAATACCAGACTGATTAAGTAAATAGTAGAGTATCTTATTCATTGCAACAGGCGTTAGACTCATTCCAAGTTGAAAATCTAGTCGATATACTGATAGTTTTTTCAAAATTAGAAGTTGTAGTAGCTTCTTTGCACTCTACTGGACTGCCCTAGCTGAGACTTGGGGCTGACATGGGTCTGGTGGGTGTTGCTTCACATTTTTGACAGCCCTCTGGAATTTGTGCGGACAAATGAGGGGGGAGCGCGGTCTAGACCATGGAAGTTTAGCACTCCATGAGTCAGATGGCAGAATCCAAGCATATGCCAGGGTTCTAGTCTCTTCATAACCTTCTCTGTCGGATGGTAGATGAGAGCTGTTTCGAGCCTCACCTCCTCCCACTGGTATTTCTTGGCTGTTGAAATCCGGAGTTTATCATAATAGTACATTTGTTAAGTATTATTCGAAGTAGAGTAAAAAAAGCATCCGCTTTTGTTTCTACGAGAATTCTTAATACTTACCAGATGTACTATGGCCCTGTCTCAGCCGCCCCGCTGAGGTGAGGCTGAGCTGCTTTTGCTGTTTGTCAAGGCAAATATAAGATGAATCTAGCTGTGATTGGGAATTGACTCGCTACCTGGGGCTATGGTAATTCCCGGGCACAGTATGGGCAGGACCAGGAGAGTGCGGAGTTTTTAATTGTTTATTTTGAGCTAGACTAGATACTAGACATTATCATAATAGTACATCTGGTAAGTATTAAGAATTCTCGTAGAAACAAAAGCGGATGCTTTTTTGAGACCACACACCTAGGGGGCCCGACCTGAACTGTGGTAATATCAAACTTCATCGTATTTATTAGCTCACCTGGCCCTTCAGTGAGCTTATGCCATGGCAGCCATCTGTCCGTCCATCAAACCACATCTCATTTATCTTTTGACCGATTTCAACCAAATTTGCTTCGAATGATCCTATGGCGGTAGGCTCCATAAACTCTATACAAAATTTTGACTGGTCAATTCTTCTGGTGACCATCTTGGATTTTCCAGAAACCATTTAAAATGCTACTCAAATACAAATGGCCCGACTTGAATAAAACTTGGGTGGACTAATTCTATCCTGGTAGGCTTCAACGCTTATAACTAAAATTCTAATTGGTCAATATTTCCGGTGACCATCTTAGACTTTCTGGAAATTTCTGGAAATCAGTTAAAAGCCTACTCAATAACCACTTGGCCGATTTCAAGCAAACTCTGTTGGGAGAACCCTAGATTGGTATGTTTCAAAGCTTATATATTTTGATTGATCAATCGAAAAGTTGAATATTTTTTTTAAATGCTACTCATTAACTACTTCAGCAATTTCAACCAGACTTGGCTGAAAGGATACGAGGCTGATAGGTTTCAGGACTTGTATTTTCTGAAAGTTTTCGGAAATCGTTTTAAATGCTACTCCTCATTAACAGCTTGAACGATTTCAAGCAAACTCGGTTGGGAGGACCCTAGACTGGTATGCTTGAGAACTGGTCTACAGCATTTGAATTGATCAATTTTTTTGGTGGTCATCTTGAATTTTCCAAAAAATGGCCTGAAATCATTTAAAATGTTACTCCTCATGAAGTGCCTGAGCAATTTCAACCAGACTTGGCTGGAAAGATACTAGGCTGGTAGGTTTCATTTCATTTTCAGAGAATGATAGAAATGTTCATTTTGAAAACGATGTTGCTGTAAGATATCTAAAACAGTTTACATTAATACTTAAAATGGGCCTGTTTGATTCAGTTCTGCTAACAGTTTTCTGTTATCGTTTTCCGTTGATGGCAAACTTTTACTACCATTTAACCCTCAAATTTATTAAAGAAAATTTCAATTTTGTCGAAGAAAATGTCCATTTACAGACCAAGAGAAGACTAATTCTGAAAATTTACGATGGAATGATTGGCGTAGCTATCTAGTCAGTCATTCCAACGGAAATATTTCAAAATTAGTTTTCCATTGGTCTGCAAATGAATACTTCTCAAGACCACTGCAGAAGGTGTTTTTGTTCAGCCAGAGGTTAAAGGGTTAATGAGGAAATGAAGGACATTCACCAAGTGAAGATTTAGATTTTGTTAGCCAATCCTGTCCATTAAACATGTTTTCCTTAGAACTGTAAAAGAAAGATACTCGGCTAATAGTCTTAAAATTAGTGTGAAGCTGAACCACAGATTTCAGGTAATTCAGAGTAGAAACATAGTCATCTTTACATACAACAAGGGCTGGCGCTGTTAACCTGAAACACCTAGTTGGACAAACTGTTCGGGAACATGCATTCTTTGTCAAGCCGTCAAAAACCAGCCTCTGCAATTGTCCTTTGGACTTTCCATTTGCTGTCCAAGAAAACAGTATTTTTTAACATTTACCACTATCGCGTGGTTCAATGATCAAGCCAGTCATTCCAGTGATACATTTCTTTAGAAAATAGTCCTATTGAGGCCTGCAAATGGATATTCACTGTGAAAGAAATGTCAATTTTCCTTAGCAATCTTGACCATTAAACCATCTTGTGGCAACAGTGCCTCAAAACGCTAAAAATGTTACTCATATTTTTTGTAAATTTCCCATTGAAATTTTGAATAAAGCTCTTGCAAATGGATATTCCTCAAGACCCCCCCCCCCCCCCCCCCAATAGATTTTACCATCTAGACAGGGTCGAGAAAAATTCATGTTTTTCCTAGTCCATTTACATGTTAAGAGAAGAAAACTTTTGGAAATGTTGCACTCGCATGACTGGTTTGGTTATTGAGGCAGTTATTACTGTGGTAAATTTTCAAAAATTCTCTCCTCGTGACTTGCAAATGGGCATTCTTCAAAACCACTTCATTAAAGGGTTAAGTTGCCATGAGAGGATTAAAGGGTTAACATGATTTACAGGAAATCTCATAATAAAAAAATGTCTGCTGACCGAATTGACCAATCAGATTGCTGTGTATGGATTAGTAAGCCTACATTCAGGACAAGTTTGTTTAAAATTGGCACTGGGTCTAATGAAAAATGAGCATGATTTCCAGGAATTCTCTGGCTAAATTCTACTACCGCATGCTGCATGTAACTAATGAAGTAGAGAAGGTGCTAGTGTCATATCATTGCAATTCCTTATTAATTAGTGTCATATCATTGCAATTCCTTATTAATTAGTGTCATATCATTGCAATTCCTTATTAATCAGTGTCATATCATTGCAATTCCTTATTAATTAGTGTCATATCATTGCAATTCCTTATTAATTAGTGTCATATCATTGCAATTCCTTATTAATCAGTGTCATATCATTGCAATTCCTTATTAATCAGTGTCATATCATTGCAATTCCTTATTAATCAGTGTCATAGATTGCAATTCCTTATTAATTAGTGTCATATCATTGCAATTCCTTATTAATTAGTGTCTCTATCATTGCAATTCCTTATTAATTAGTGTCATATCATTGCAATTCCTTATTAATTAGTGTCATATCATTGCAAATCCTTATTAATTAGTGTCATATCATTTCAATTCCTTATTAATCAGTGTCATATCATTGCAATTCCTTATTAATCAGTGTCATATCATTGCAATTCCTTATTAATCAGTGTCACATCATTGCAATTCCTTATTAATCAGTGTCATATCATTGCAATTCCTTATTAATCAGTGTCATATTGCAATTCCTTATTAATTAGTGTCATATCATTGCAATTCCTTATTAATTAGTGTCTCTATCATTGCAATTCCTTATTAATTAGTGTCATATCATTGCAATTCCTTATTAATTAGTGTCATATTGCAATTCCTTATTAATTAGTGTCATATCATTGCAATTCCTTATTAATTAGTGTCATCATTGCAATACCTTAATAATTAGTGTCATATCATTGCAATTCCTTATTAATTAGTGTCATATCATTGTAATTCCTTATTAATTAGTGTCTCTATCATTGCAATTCCTTATTAATTAGTGTCATATCATTGCAATTCCTTATTAATTACTGTCATATCATTGCAATTCCTTATTAATTAGTGTCTATCATTGCAATTCCTTATTAATTAGTGTCTCTATCATTGCAATTCCTTATTAATTAGTGTCATCATTGCAATTCCTTATTAATTAGTGTCATATCATTGTAATTCCTTAGTAATTAGTGTCTCTATCATTGCAATTCCTTATTAATTAGTGTCTATCATTGCAATTCCTTATTAATTAGTGTCATATCATTGCAATTCCTTATTAATTAGTGTCATATCATTGCAATTCCTTGTTAATTAGTGTCTATCATTGCAATTCCTTATTAATTAGTGTCATATCATTGCAATTCCTTATTAATTAGTGTCATATCATTGCAATTCCTTATTAATTAGTGTCTCTATCATTGCAATTCCTTATTAATTAGTGTCATATCATTGTAATTCCTTATTAATTAGTGTCTGTATCATTGCAATTCCTTATTAATTAGTGTCATATCATTGCAATTCCTTATTAATTAGTGTCATATCATTGCAATTCATTATTAATTAGTGTCTCTATCATTGCAATTCCTTATTAATTAGTGTCTATCATTGCAATTCCTTATTAATTAGTGTCATATCATTGTAATTCCTTATTAATTAGTGTCTCTATCATTGCAATTCCTTATTAATTAGTGTCATATCATTGCAATTCCTTATTAATTAGTGTTATATTGCAATTCCTTATTAATTAGTGTCATATCATTGCAATTCCTTATTAATTAGTGTCATATCATTGCAATTCCTTAATAATTAGTGTCATATCATTGCAATTCCTTATTAATTAGTGTCTATCATTGCAATTCCTTATTAATTAGTGTCATATCATTGCAATTCCTTATTAATTAGTGTCATATCATTGCAATTCCTTATTAATTAGTGTCATATCATTGCAATTCCTTATTAATTAGTGTCTATCATTGCAATTCCTTATTAATTAGTGTCTATCATTGCAATTCCTTATTAATTAGTGTCTCTATCATTGCAATTCCTTATTAATTAGTGTCATCATTGCAATTCCTTATTAATTAGTGTCATATCATTGTAATTCCTTAGTAATTAGTGTCTCTATCATTGCAATTCCTTATTAATTAGTGTCTCTATCATTGCAATTCCTTATTAATTAGTGTCATATCATTGCAATTCCTTATTAATTAGTGTCATATCATTGCAATTCCTTGTTAATTAGTGTCTATCATTGCAATTCCTTATTAATTAGTGTCATATCATTGCAATTCCTTATTAATTAGTGTCATATCATTGCAATTCCTTATTAATTAGTGTCTCTATCATTGCAATTCCTTATTAATTAGTGTCATATCATTGTAATTCCTTATTAATTAGTGTCTGTATCATTGCAATTCCTTATTAATTAGTGTCATATCATTGCAATTCCTTATTAATTAGTGTCATATCATTGCAATTCATTATTAATTAGTGTCTCTATCATTGCAATTCCTTATTAATTAGTGTCTATCATTGCAATTCATTATTAATTAGTGTCATATCATTGCAATTCCTTATTAATTAGTGTCATATCATTGTAATTCCTTATTAATTAGTGTCTCTATCATTGCAATTCCTTATTAATTAGTGTCATATCATTGCAATTCCTTATTAATTAGTGTTATATTGCAATTCCTTATTAATTAGTGTCATATCATTGCAATTCCTTATTAATTAGTGTCATATCATTGCAATTCCTTAATAATTAGTGTCATATCATTGCAATTCCTTATTAATTAGTGTCTATCATTGCAATTCCTTATTAATTAGTGTCATATCATTGCAATTCCTTATTAATTAGTGTCATATCATTGCAATTCCTTATTAATTAGTGTCATATCATTGCAATTCCTTATTAATTAGTGTCTATCATTGCAATTCCTTATTAATTAGTGTCATATCATTGCAATTCCTTATTAATCAGTGTCATATCATTGCAATTCCTTATTAATCAGTGCCATATCATTGCAATTCCTTATTAATTAGTGTCATATCATTGCAATTCCTTATTAATCAGTGTCATATTGCAATTCCTTATTAATCAGTGTCATATCAGTGCAATTCCTTATTAATTATTGTCATATCATTGCAATTCCTTATTAATTAGTGTCTATCATTGCAATTCCTTATTAATTAGTGTCATATCATTGCAATTTCTTATTAATTACTGTCATATCATTGCAATTCCTTATTAATTAGTGTCATATCATTGCAATTCCTTATTAATTAGTGTCTCTATCATTGCAATTCCTTATTAATTAGTGTCTATCATTGCAATTCCTTATTAATTAGTGTCATATCATTGCAATTCCTTATTAATTAGTGTCATATCATTGCAATTCCTTATTAATTAGTGTCTATCATTGCAATTCCTTATTAATTAGTGTCATATCATTGCAATTCCTTATTAATTAGTGTCTCTATCATTGCAATTCCTTATTAATTAGTGTCTCTATCATTGCAATTCCTTATTAATTAGTGTCATATCATTGCAATTCCTTATTAATTAGTGTCATATCATTGCAATTCCTTATTAACTAGTGTCTCTATCATTGCAATTCCTTATTAATTAGTGTCTCTATCATTGCAATTCCTTATTAATTAGTGTCATATCATTGCAATTCCTTATTAATTAGTGTCATATCATTGTAATTCCTTATTAATTAGTGTCTCTATCATTGCAATTCCTTATTAATTAGTGTCTCTATCATTGCAATTCCTTATTAATTAGTGTCATATCATTGCAATTCCTTATTAATTAGTGTCATATCATTGCAATTCCTTATTAATTAGTGTCATATCATTGAAATTCCTTATTAATTACTGTCATATCATTGCAATTCCTTATTAATTAGTGTCTCTATCATTGCAATTCCTTATTAATTAGTGTCATATCATTGCAATTCCTTATTAATTAGTGTCATATCATTGTAATTCCTTATTAATTAGTGTCTCTATCATTGCAAGTCCGTATTAATTAGTGTCTATCATTGCAATTCCTTATTAATTAGTGTCTCTATCATTGCAATTCCTTATTAATTAGTGTCTCTATCATTGCAATTCCTGAGAACGGTCATAGACTACACGATGTCTTGTTTGCAAATCCGAGTGAGCAAGCTCAATGTTCCCCCCGTGACTTCCAATGCAGCTGGATCACAGTTAGTTCAATGGTGCACATCCATTATTGACCGAGCCAGCTGAACTACCAACAACTTCCAATGACACATTTTCCAGATTCTTGTTGGAGTATTTGAAAAACCAATATGAACCTGTCTTCGGAACGAGAACATATAGCAGGGATACCAGACTAACAGTTTACTATTTACATGTTAAGGAAAGCCTATTTTTTAATATTAACCACCAATCATTGCAGTGGTAAATTGAAAACACAGGATTCTTTTGGCCTGTAAATGGGCATTCCTCATGAGCACTGAAAAGTCCGCTTTTGGACGACATGACCATTAAAGAGAGCACAAATGAGAATTAGATTTGTAAATGTTTTTATCATTTTAAGAATTAAAAGCTTGACAGATTTTTACAAACTACCACTGTCAAAATCTTGGTTAAAATCCTGAACTTTACACGCCATAAAAATCACAGTATGACGTCATCATATGAATTGTAAACGACATGAGTCGGATTACGCTACACTTGCCTTCAGATTTCAATAAACTGGTCTAATACAATTACCAAGCGGGACATCTGCTCTGATCCAATTTCTAGTTTAATAAATACTGGTGTTGTTCTTGCATCTCATTAATATGGTTTGAATGAGCTGTAGTGAGCTATAAATCAACAACAATAAAGTACTATTCACGTGATGATGTCATACCACGACACACTTTCACACGATGATGTCATTCCGTGATATCTATGAGAAATTGAAGGAAATAACATTCCGTGGCAAAATTTACTATCAAGAAATTCTAAAATATGCAAACAATATATTTTATTTTATTTAAATTATACAAAAGTATGATTTTGTGCACTGTGACCCTTCTCCATTTAAAGCATTAAATCAACCAGGACTTTCATGCTAGCTTCGATATAAATTGTGTTAGTTACAGGATCGTCTGCATGAATAATGTCACTTTTCCGTCTTACCATAATAATTCAATTTTATCAGTTTATCTGGGAAATTGATGTAGCTGTTATTCCATACAAGAACTAAGTCATTCGATAAACTGGCAGATTTACCTCCTTGGTAATTTAAGCCAGTTTCTTGCCAGTTTGCACTAAAACCTATGTTTCCTGGTAGATTTGGGTATACTGTATATTCCTTATTAATGTATGAATAATATATATGCCACATTGACCACATTCTCTCTGCAGAGTTGCTTATACGAAATGTCAAAAACCATTGATACGGAAAGATAAGAGGCACTTTGGGATCAAATACCTTGGAATCTATGCCGTCAAACCAGTCAAGATATCGGTTCCAGTTGTCAGATTTCGGTGAGAATCCCCATGTTCCTAATACCGGGTAAGAGAACACTGACTGGTTTCTAGGGGCACGAAGTACTGCTTTAGGTTTTGGTGGCCTGTTCCTTATATTCAGATCTGACATACCCATACCCCTAAACATAGGCAGTTCACTTTTATTTATTCCATGAATCATACTTTTGCCCATGAGAGTAAATCCGTTAATTTTCCGGGAATCTTTGTATTTGACATGAACACTTTTTAGCCATCGATAGAAATAAGGAGAGATTATAAGATCATCCTCCAGGATAAGGCCAATCTCCTTGTTGTCTGAGAATCTCCAGCAGCCATGCCACTGACCTAACAATCCTGCGTGATGCGGCTGAACAATAACCCTCTTCACGCCATGGAAGAAGACAAACCTTTCAGCTACACGATACGTTTCTTGGTCTATTGATCCATTTGCTGACCGATCAATGTATATATCAAGTGCTGCTTTGTCTTCATAATAGGCAGCCTCATTAAGAGAGAGCAACAGACGTTGTAGAGACGCCGCCCGGTTATAAGTCAAAATGCTTAATCGTATATCCACTCCTGGCTGTACCCATAATAACTTTAAGATGATTGAACATAGACTAATCAACGTAACAAGGCATATCATTCTTTTATACCAGTTCATTGTGACGTGTCAAGATCCATGCTAGTGTCAAAGGAGAGTATTAATCATCCACAGTATAAATACTCATTGCACCAGCAAAATTCAAAATCTGATTCCAATGCAGCAAAATCTGAAAAACAGAAGCATGCAATGAATCAGCAAGGATCTTAACAACTGACCATCAATGATGAATTATCAGCAACTATTTAAATATTAACATTAATATACCTGCATTGGTCATTAAATACAGTTATATAGTATTACATGTGTGTCCTTTTAAGGCAATAATACAGGAAGAGGCCACTATGAGTCATTCTTAATCTTTACCATGCTAATGTCAAAATTTTCAAATTGAATTAAAAAGATGCACTGGTGTTCATTTTCCCACAAATTTGGTGGAAGATGGTGCTGTCGTGGACAGCAACATCGTCCACCAAAATTCTTCAAAAATATACACCAGTTTCTTTGCCATTGACACATTAAAAGATAGCATATTGAAATCAGTGTGGTAAGGGTTAATCAGGAGGAGGTTGATACTACTCTCTGACAATGATTTATCTACCCACTGAACTAGCTGACTTCCAGCCACAAACTTCACAAACTTCACAAACTCTGGGGGAACCATTTTCTGCAAAAAATGCTAAGGATCAACTCTGCCATAATTAGTGATGCCACGGTTAGAGAGGGTAATGCGACTACAGTGTGTTACAATAACAAACTGCTAGCTCACTGAGTTCCAGAAATAACAATCCCTACAGCAGCTGACAGCCCATCGTACTAACATACGTTAACTCACATCCCTACACCGCATGTGGCCATATTTGCAGACCTTTGATCTCTCGCTATGTGAAGTAACATTACACTGGTGGGCTGACATCCACCAATCAGGTCATCATTTATTTCTTATCGAGCTATTTAATTGGCTGTGACCACGCGTTTATATTTAAGACATTTCGTTAACTTAGCGCAGATATCATATCCTGCAGGCATGGTACGGGAGCAGAGCAGGAGGGCGAGACTCGTGCAATAGGACGATGCTGACAGCCATACATCTAGATAGTTCTCTGTGATTGCACAATGTAGAGAATAAAATGAAATTGGAGTGTTTACTAAGTAGAAACCTGTTACACCCCATATAGCCAGTGAGGGGGTTGGGTGTATGCAGTACCTGCAGGGTGTATGCAGTACCTGCAGGGTGTATGCAGTAACTGCAGGGGGTGTGCATTACCTGCAGGGGGTGTGCAGTACCTGCAGGGGGTGTGCAGTACCTGCAGGGTGTATGCAGTACCTGCAGGGTGTATGCAGTACCTGCAGGGGGTATGCAGTACCTGCAGGGTGTGTGCAGTACCTGCAGGGTGTGTGCAGTACCTGCAGGGGGTGTGCAGTACCTGCAGGGGGTATGCAGTACCTGCAGGGTGTATGCAGTACCTGCAGGGGGTGTGCAGTACCTGCAGGGGGTATGCAGTACCTGCAGGGTGTGTGCAGTACCTGCAGGTAGGCGTGCACGATATTGTCCTAGGAGGTATCGCGGTAAAAAAATCGCGATATTTCGATATATCGTATAGCCTATTTTAAGGTATATGAATTCACAGGGGGGGTTAATTGGTCTTGGGTTGAGGTTTCGCTCCGAGTTTTCATATCAGTTTTATCCGGTTGACTTCTAATTGGTAAATTTCAACAAAAACTGGAAATTCAGTCGCCAAGATGCTTAAACTAAGACCCGATCGTTAATAACACAAAAATAGGACACAATTAATAATTTCTTGCCGCCTTACCCCGTGGCTTAATGTATACCATATTCATCATTGCGGGAGTGAAATAATTAAATTGGACAACCTAAATATTGCGTACTCTGTTAAAATCATCGTTTATTACATGAAAATTAATACTAAAATTTGGCATTTCATGTCGTCTTTGTGAAAATATACAATTCACGTGATATTAGGAATGTACTTTAGATCCATTTATATCTAATGTTTAGATCTGTTCCACATTTACCGAGTACCCGGTTAATAATAATAGTTCGCCTTCAGAAACATTTCGGATAGTTCACCTTGCTTGCTAAAGCGTGTATACCATCTCATTTAACTATCACATTTGTGAACGTACCACCCTCGCCTCCAAAACCAGGAGAGCGAGCAATATCACATGATTTATATATTTTACTAATAATAGTTAGCCTTCAGAAACATCTAGGATAGTTCGCCATGCTTGCTAAAGCGTGTATATCATCGCATTTAGCTATCACATTTGTGAACGCACCACCTCGCATCCAAAAAGTAAGCAATATCACGTGATTTATATTTTCCTGCGACGCCATCTAATGTCAAATTTTGGATTAATTTTGATTTTATAAACCATGCTTATTACAAAACATGCAATATTTATACCTTCCCAGGTAATAATCTCACTCCCGCGATTATGGTTTTGAGGTATACAGTAAGGCGCCAAGAAATTATACCGGTAAATTGCGTTGAATTTTCGTATTAGTGTCCATCTTTTAAAGCAATTTTAGAGAATGAACTTTTTTAACCTATTCCTAGTATAATCCCACCCCTTCCTCTGAGATGTTGGTTTGGAAATAAATTGAACAGCTTGCCGTAATAGACACCTATGCTACAAATAGACCGAATACAGCATGACAGTAAAATTTTGGCGATATTTCGATTTTTTCAAAATTACATCGTAAAAAATCGTGGCTGAAAAAAACCCTCGCGATTTTCGATAATATCGGACAATCGTGCAAGCCTACCTGCAGGGGCTGTGCAGTACCTGCAGGGGGTATGCAGTACCTGCAGGGTGTGTGCAGTACCTGTAGGGGTATACAGTACCTGCAGGGGGTATGCAGTACCTGCAGGGTGTGTCCAGTACCTGCAGGGGATGTGTAGTACCTGCAGGGTGTATGCAGTACCTGCAGGGGGTATGCAGTACCTGCAGGGGGTATGCAGTACCTGCAGGGGGTGTGCAGTACCTGCGGGGGGTATGCAGTGGGTGTGCAGTACCTGCAGGGTGTGTGCAGTACCTGCAGGGGGTGTGCAATACCTGCAGGGGGTGTGCAGTACCTGCAGGGTGTGTGCAGTACCTGCAGGGTGTGTGCAGTACCTGCAGGGGTTATGCAGCACCTGCAGGGGATATGCAGTACCTGCAGGGGGTATGCAGAACCTGCAGGGGGTATGCAGTACCTGCAGGGGGTGTGCAGTACCTGCGGGGTGTGTGCAGTACCTACAGGGGGTGTGCAGTACCTGCAGGGGTTATGCAGTACCTGCAGGGTGTGTGCAGTACCTGCAGGGGGTGTGCAGTACCTGCAGGGGGTATGCAGTACCTGCAGGGTGTGTGCAGTACCTGCAGGGGGTATGCAGTACCTGCAGGGTGTGTGCAGTACCTGCAGGGTGTGTGCAGTACCTGCAGGGGGTGTGCAGTACCTGCAGGGGTTGTGCAGTACCTGCAGGGGGTATGCAGTACCTGCAGGGGGTGTGCAGTACCAGCAGGGTGTGTGCAGTACCTGCAGTGGGTGTGCAGTACCTGCAGGGGGTGGGGGTGGTGCAGTACCTGCAGGGGTTATGCAGTACCTGCAGGGGGTATGCAGTACCTGCATGGAGTATGAAGTACCTGCAGGGGGTATGCAGTACCTGCAGTGGGTGTGCAGTACCTGCAGGGGGGGGGGGGGTGCAGTACCTGCAGGGGTTATGCAGTACCTGCATGGGGTATGCAGTACCTGCATGGGGTATGAAGTACCTGCAGGGGGTATGCAGTACCTGCAGGGGGTATGTAGTACCTGCAGGGGGTATGCAGTACCTGCAGGGGGTGTGCAGTACCAGCGGGGTGTGTGCAGTACCTGCAGGGGCTGTGCAGTACCTGCAGGGTGTGTGCAGTACCTGCAGGGTGTGTGCAGTACCTGCAGGGGTATGCAGTACCTGCAGGGGGTATGCAGTATCTGCAAGGGGTGTGCAGTACCTGCAGGGTATGCAGTACCTGCAGGGGGTATGCAGTACCTGCAGGGGGTGTGCAGTACCAGCAGGGGGTGTGCAGTACCAGCAGGGGGTGTGCAGGACCTGCAGGGGGTGTGCAGTACCTGCAGGGGGTGTGCAGTACCTGCAGGGGTTATGCAGTACCTGCAGGGGGTATGCAGTACCTGCAGGGGGTATGCAGTACCTGCAAGGGATATGCAGTACCTGCAGGGGGTGTGCAGTACCTGCAGGGGGTGTGCAGTACCTGCAGCTTCTTCACCAACAGCGGGAGAGAGCTAGCTCTTTAACTCATTAGTTTGTTTGAGAATTTCTATTTTCTCATAGAAAATGTCCATTTGCAGATGAAGAGAAGACAATTTTTGAAAAATCTTCACTGGAACGACTGGTTCGGTTACCCAGTAGTAAATTTTCAAAAATCGTCTTTCTTCATCTGCAAATGGACATTTATCAAGATGATAGTTGAAGCAATACTTGGCCGGTTTGCATCTTAAGTTACCCAAACACTAGCTTCTAGATGCACCAAATTACTAGCAGTTATGATAATCTCCAGCAATTATATTGATTCATTTCCGGAAGTGATGTCATCAAACTGGGGTTACCCTGATGTAGAGGTACCATCATTGACAGGAGTAATTCTGATGTCATCAAACTGATGTAATGTGATCGTCATTCTGATGCTCGTGGATGCGTGACAGTGACACAACCATCACGCTAACAGTACAGCTCAGAAATAACTCAACATTGTCTTCAAAACAAAAGCATGTTAGTTAATACAATTTTGAACACGTAAGAGATATTCTGTTGAGGCAGCAATGTCTTCCAATCCAATTATGTTCAAAATATTCAACACTACGTTTTATTTTATTTTGGAAACACGTTACGTTATTTTCTCATACAAAATCTAGTAACCCGGGGGAAAATGTCAACGTCACCAAATGTATCTTTATTATCTCCCTTGAACTCTTATCTCATTATCTTAGCCATTTAATCCTTATAGATAAAAAAAATGACAAATTCGTTATGATGTACAGAATATTCTATTGAATATTTTGTAACTAATTTGGCTAGGCAGTACCAGGTTCCAGTTAAATTATTTTCAAAATATTCAGCAGTATTCGTGTACAGCTGTCTTGAAATTGAGACAGTGGTATTTTAAGTTAACTGTTAAAGGGTTAAGTGAAGCAGATAACAATTCCATTGATCACTCAATTGACCTTTCCAGTTTTAGCTATGCTCTGCACATCTCTAGTTAATTTCTACCCATTCCTCGCTCTCATTGGGATCGATCGATCCCTGAACTCCTTGACTATCAATTTCCAGAAAACTATACACGTAAGTTGTTGAATATTTTGAAACTAATTTGACTGGGTGGCACCAGTCAAATTAGTTTTAAAATATTCAATAGCATGTTTAATAGTAAAGACATAGAATTCATACAACCTGATGGACCACTAAGTGTTTAAGATGGATGAAATCGAGTCATTCATGACGTAATGATTATATATGTCACGTAGTTGATTATGATGTCATATAATGCATGGATAAAATGGTGGGAAGCATTACCAGAGGGTGTGCCAGCCCTAAGCTTTCTTAAGGTGGGAGGGGTACGTGCTTGATCTTTTGTCATCATCTGAATTGCTCTCCTCATCCCAAGAATCATGAAGATCTGAGCAGTTCCATTCTCTGACATACATGTTTATCCTTTACGCTTTGCATATGCACCATGTTTTATCCAATTAGCATGGCCTGTTTATTATCCTTGCCTCGTAAGGGGAAGGATTGAGTCTTCTGTCTGTGTGTGTGTGTGTGTCCGGACTTATCTCAACAAAAGCGCTGCAATTGGCGCACAATACGCCGCCACAATGACAAACCAATGAATGAGAACGATCAGAAAATATCGATTTCTTCCTATGAAGTTTCAAAATAATCCGCTAAACGTTCATAGAGTTATCATCAGGAAACCAATTTTCAAGATAGCCACTGGTGGCCATATTGAATTTCAGATCATCTATAATTTCAATAAGTTTCTTCCACAGACCTAGTCCAGGCATCCTCTGAAGTTTCAAAGCGCTCCGCTAAACAGAAATGGAGTTATCATAGGGAAACCATTTTTGAAGATGGCTATTATTTCAGATCATCAATTTAAATGTTTCTTCGCCCCCCCCCCCCCCCCCCCCCCCCCCCCGACAGTCCAACCACCCGGAGAAGTTTCAAAGCAATCCGATAAACGGCAACAGAGTTATCATCCAGAAACCAATTTTCAAGATGGTGGTTATCATCTGGAAACCACTCTGCCGCCGACCCAGACGCCGCCATCACAATACCCCGTCAATTTCTTTTGGCTAGGTATAAAAACTTGATCCGATTTTAATCAAATTTATCCCAACAAAGAAACTTGCAGTGCAATAGGATATCCAGACTTTGGCCATGATCCAGGTAAGGGAACCTGGATCGGATCAAATTCTGGATCTGTGGATATCTCAGAAAGTACTGGTCCGATTTGGCTCAAATCTTTAACACGGGAAAGGGTGCGACCATACACTAGGATTACACAACTTTGGATGTGATCCACGAACATCCGTAAATATTCCAAAACTTTACAGTGTAACAAAAACCGGAAGGTGCGGTATCTACAGTCTCTGATTGCTCTTGTTTTAGACAGTGAGTTACAGCTAACACCACTGAGATAATGACTCACTTTATTATATCATTAAAGACCAGCAACAATACCACTCCTTAATGATATTTACAGGTGAAGGTATGTTCAGCACAAACCCTATAAAATATAACAACAACCACACCTGAACGGCTTCCTAGCAGCACAACAATAGAACAGCTTCCTAGCAACAACACAACAATAGAACAGCTTCATAACAACAAAACAATAGAACAGCCTCCTAACAACACAACAATAGAACAGCTTCATAACAACACAACTTAAAACAGCTACCTAACAACATAACAACACACCTACCTCAGAACATAACATTAGAACAGCTTCCTAACAACACAGCACAAAAATAAAACAGCTTCCTAACAACACAACAATAGAACAGCTCCTTAACACCACAACAATGGAACAGCTTCCTAACAATAGAACAGCTTACCAACATAACAATAGAACAGCTTCATAACAACACGACAATAGAACAGCTTCTTAACAATAGAACAGCTTCCTAACAACACACCAATAGAACAGCTTCTTACCAACATAACAATAGAACAGCTTCTTACCAACACAACAATAGAACAGCTTCATAACAACACAACAGATTCCTAACAACATAACAATAGAACAGCTTCCTAACAACATAGCATTAAAACAGCTACCTAACAAAATAACACAACACAACTTCCTAACAACATAGCAATAGAACAGCTTCCTAGCAACACAATAGTAAAACAGCCTCCTAACAAGACTACAATACAACAGCTTCCTAACAACAACAGCTTCATAACAACAACAATACAACAGCTTCATAACAACATAATATCTTCATGGCATCATAACATTAGAACAGCTTCCTAACAACGCAACAATAAACCACGAACAACTTTCAGTCTAATTGTTTTCAAGATATTCAGCAGTTCCAGTTATTGACATTATTGCCTGACATGTCTGGTGGGTTGCAGCAGTCAGAGAATTAATGACCACGTTATGATCAAACCTTCGTTAACACTAAGCCTTAAAAACCAGAAACCACTAATTCTTTATAATGTGTGGAATAGTCTGTTGAATATTCTAAAATTAATTTGATTCTGGCAGCAACAGGTTCCAGTCAAATTAGTTTCAAAATATTCAACAACTTATTATATAGTTGTTTTGAAATCGAGACACTGACACTTAAGGGGTTAATATCATAGAAGCTTAATGTTTAGGATGAACATGAGAAACGTTTTGCACTGTACCGTCATAGTTTAATCTGATAGGTGTGTCTGGAAAGTTTATATACTTGTCGTCCCATTTCATTACTAATGGACTGGGGTCATTTTCAGTATAATATTGATTAGTGTCATTTCCTGTATGATGTACACCAGCTTCCATCCAGTTTGTTGTGAATCCCAGATAACCCGGGTTGCTAACATACAGAGTGTATTCTCCCTTGGTGCGCATGTAATAGATATAAAACATCTCCCACATTCCTTCAGGTTTCTTCAGTCTCCGGTGCTCCAAGAACGATTGGTATGGCATGATACCCGGTACCCTCGGATCAAGATAGTCAATGGCATCATCGAGATTGTCATACCAGTCCAAATACTGACGCCATTTGTCTCGCTTGGGGGAAAAGCCCCATGTACCAACAACCTTGTGTAAGAGCACATTATGGGGTTTGGGTGCTCTGAGAAAGCCACCCTGAGGAACAAGTTTGACACCATTCTTATCATTTACTACCTTATGGCCGTGAATTATACGGCCCATCAAGGTAAAGCCACTGATTTCACTGTAATTCTGGTATTTGATCCCTGCAGCTTTTAGCCATCGGTAAAAGTATGGAGACACTGTTATATCATCCTCCAAAATCAGACCAAGTTCCGTACTACTCTCAGAGGGCCGCCAACATCCATGCCATTGCCCAGACATGCCTCCATTCACCTTGTGAATGTGAATTCGCTTAGGGCCATGAATAAAAGTGAATCTTTGCGCTACATTGTAAGTCTCTTTGTCGGTGATGCCAGTTTTTAATCGATCAATGAATATATCCAGTGCAGGTATGTCACCATCGTATGTGGCCTTGTTTAATGACTCGAGAAGGCGTTGTAGAGATTGTGGCCTGTTGTAGGTAAGAACACTGATTTGTATGTCCACATCTTTGTTATCTGGAGCCGACGCCCACATATCCCGCATTGCAATGAATGCCGCTTTTGTACTCGTGGCCGTTGCACCTATGTATGTGTGTTCTGGTTCCTGCATCTTCATGTATGACATATATACAGTTGCTATGACAAGGAGTCCAGCAAAGAATAAAATGAACCAACGCTGCAACAGACGCCCATTGGTCATTGAGTACACCATTCTGTTATCACTGCACTCAATGTCCCTTGGTCACTGAGGACACCATTCTGTTCACTGCAGCAGACATCCCTTGGTCATCGAGGACACCATTCTGTTATCACTGTGAACAAGCAAGTAATACCTTTAAGCACATGCCAGGGAAGACACAATCTCATTATTAGTTAAACCCTCAAATTCTGTATGTTCTGAAACCTACTTTCAAGGGATCAGCATATGTCTGTCTGTCTGTCCATCAATTTCTTGTCAACACAACTCATCTAGAGTTCCCATAGGATTAACGTAAAAGTTGCTCCACATGATCAGGACCATGTGAAGATGTTCATGTGTTATTTTCATTGGCAGAAAATCATTCATTGCAGAGTTAAACACACACAACCCCCCCCCCCTCCCCCTCTGAAATTCATCCAGAAGCTGCTTTCCAGAGCATAACTTCAGAATGCCTGCACAGATTCATGTAAAATGTGGTATGTTAACAATACCAATTAACATGACCGAGGGTTCTAGTATGTATCAGTGAAATGTGTCCCGATTTACGAGTTATCGCCTTGAAAATCTTTAAATCTGTCGAAAAACTGGTTTCTGGCATATTATAACTTCAGAAAGCATGTGCAGATTTATGCCAAATTTTGTATAGCAACACCATATAACAAGATCTATTGGGTGCTATTGTGTATTATTGAATGCGTTCATATTTACCAGGGTTATCCACCCCCAACCCACCCAATTCTCCCCCCCCCCCCGACCATGAAAATATCAAAATTCATAAAAAAAAGATGTTTTCTGGAGCATAACTTCAGTAAGCCTAAGCCTGTATGGAATCGGGCCAAATTTGGTATATCAGCACCATAGGACAAGACCTTGGGTGCTATTACATAGCAATGCAATGCATTCAATCTCAACAGAGTTACAACACCCTTAACCCTTGAATCTGTTCAAGAAAATTTGTTTTCTCATAGAAAATTCCCATTTACAGACTAAGACTAATTTTTGAAAATTTACCACTGGAATGACTGGCTCGGTTATGGTCTGCAAATGGACATTTCTCAAGACCACTGCTGCAGCTATTTTTGGCTGATATGAGTTTTAAATGTTTAAAAGCTTTTTAATTCATTAAAAATCTGGTTTCCGGAGCGTGACTATATGTCCACCATCTGTAATGATTTCTTGTCAACTTTTGCTTTGTGTTTATCAGACTCCCAAATCACTGAAATGTCATGGTCCGGGGAATATGTCATCTGAAGTCTCTGGTTTAGAAAATTGGCGGTAACGTAATGTCATGTGAAAAAAGGCAAGCATAACTGCAATTTTCAATCAGAAATGTGGTTGCAACCATGAAGCTGTCATTCCAGTGATAAATTTACAACAAGAATCCCAATGGAACAGGCATCTCAACTAGAAAGTCATTGGCCATAAGTAGAACGCTAAGGAGTTAACCAGAATTGTAACACGAACACAGCGGCCATGTTACCTTATGTATCAAATTCCCTTGAACAAATTTTAATAAGCCAGTCCCTAATCATATCTCACAAATTTCAGCTCGATCCGTTGAGCGGTTGTGCAGAAGTCATTTTTACAAAAACTAGGTCACCCACAATAGCCACTAAAACATTAGGCCTATCAAGTTGCCTTGAACAAACTTGGTTCAGCTGTTGCCCTAATGCAGAATACCGAAAAACCTATATAAAACCAATATCGACTTCAAAATCCATTCAATAAAAAAATTCAATATGGCTGCCAAACACACTGCATATTGATTGGTTCATGGTTGCCATATTGGTTTTCGACAGATTAAGTCAAATAATTTTTGATGTATCAACAGCCCTTTAACAAACTGTAATTGCCCTTAGTCTCTAATCATATCTCACAAATTTCAGCCCGATCCATTCAGCAGTTCTGGAGACATCATTTCATGAAAACTAGGTCATACAAGATGGCCGCTGAAGCATTTGGGTAAACAACTTCCCTTGAACAATCTCGGTTAAGCTGTTGCCATAGATGATGCTGTATGTTTTGAATCGGACCACCAAGTTGTTTCGGGAGACCTTTACAAACATTTCTAAAAATCTGCCAAAATCCAAGATGATTGCCGGGCAACTTGACCGATCAAATTCATTTGAACAAACCTGTATCTCTATGCCCTAAGGATGCGCTCTGCTAAATATACTTGACATCAGCCCAGTGATTCTCGAGAAGACATTAAAAATTTTCTACTGCTTTAGTATGGGAAAATAGCCAAGATATCCGCCAAACCATTTATCTGACGGTTTCGAAAGAGGCAAATTTGAAATTAGTATACACAAAAATATATATATATATATATATATATATATATATATAGAACTGATTTCGGCTTCAAAATACATTAAAAAAATCTAATATGGCCGCCAAACATGCTACATTTTGATTGGCCCACGGGGGCCATGTTATTAAATGTTTCAACTTCCCTTGAACAAACTTTAATGGCCCTTAGTGCTTAATATCTCTCAAATTTCGGCCTGATCTGTTCAGCGGTTCTGGACGTCATGTTCATGAAAACTACCTTCCATGCCTGTAGGTCATCCAAGATGGTCACCCAACCATTTCGCCAATCAAGTTCCCTTGAACAAATTTGGTTCAGCTCTTAGCCTACATGATATTTCATGAGTTTTGAATCATTGCTCCCAAGAGGTTTCAGAGATTTTTAAAGACATTTCTAAAAAATCGGCAAAAATTCTACATGGCCGCCAGCCAAATTGGCGTATCGACTCCATTTGAACAGACGTGGAACCCTATGACATAAGGATGCTTCCTACCAAATATAATTGAAATCGGCCGAGTGGTTCTTTTGAAGTCATTTAAAGAAAAGGATGACGGATGGACGACAGACTGTCACCATGGCATAAGCTCACTTGGCCATTCTGGCCAGGTGAGCCAAAAATAGGCTCACGGTCTGCAAATGGACAATTTCTAAGAAAATCTTTAGTATTAAAGTTTTATTGTGTGCATACTATTTACTCACGCCGAAGAAGGCCTGTGTGAGTATTGCAGTCAATGCCATCTGTTTATCTCTATTTACTCACGCCGAAGAAGGCCTGTGTTAGTATTGCAGTCAATGCCATCTGTTTATCTCTATTTACTCATGCCGAAGAAGGCCTGTGTTAGTATTGCAGTCAATGCCATCTGTTTATCTGTATTTACTCACGCCGAAGAAGGCCTGTGTGAGTATTGCAGTCAATGCCATCTGTTTATCTGTCTATTTACTCACGCCGAAGAAGGCCTGTGTGAGTATTGCAGTCAATGCCATCTGTTTATCTCTATTTACTCACGCCGAAGAAGGCCTGTGTTAGTATTGCAGTCAATGCCATCTGTTTATCTGTATTTACTCATGCCGAAGAAGGCCTGTGTGAGTATTGCAGTCAATGCCATCTGTTTATCTGTCTATTTACTCACGCCGAAGAAGGCCTGTGTGAGTATTGCAGTCAATGCCATCTGTTTATCTGTCTATTTACTCACGCCGAAGAAGGCCTGTGTGAGTATTGCAGTCAATGCCATCTGTTTATCTCTATTTACTCATGCCGAAGAAGGCCTGTGTTAGTATTGCAGTCAATGCCATCTGTTTATCTGTATTTACTCACGCCGAAGAAGGCCTGTGTGAGTATTGCAGTCAATGCCATCTGTTTATCTGTCTATTTACTCACGCCGAAGAAGGCCTGTGTGAGTATTGCAGTCAATGCCATCTGTTTATCTCTATTTACTCACGCCGAAGAAGGCCTGTGTTAGTATTGCAGTCAATGCCATCTGTTTATCTGTATTTACTCACGCCGAAGAAGGCCTGTGTGAGTATTGCAGTCAATGCCATCTGTTTATCTGTCTATTTACTCACGCCGAAGAAGGCCTGTGTGAGTATTGCAGTCAATGCCATCTGTTTATCTGTCTATTTACTCACGCCGAAGAAGGCCTGTGTGAGTATTGCAGTCAATGCCATCTGTTTATCTCTATTTACTCATGCCGAAGAAGGCCTGTGTTAGTATTGCAGTCAATGCCATCTGTTTATCTGTCTATTTACTCACGCCGAAGAAGGCCTGTGTGAGTATTGCAGTCAATGCCATCTGTTTATCTGTCTATTTACTCACGCCGAAGAAGGCCTGTGTGAGTATTGCAGTCAATGCCATCTGTTTATCTGTCTGTTTACTTACGCCGAAGAAGGCCTGTGTGAGTATTGCAGTCAATGCCATCTGTTTATCTCTATTTACTCATGCCGAAGAAGGCCTGTGCTAGTATTGCAGTCAATGCCATCTGTTTATCTGTCTATTTACTCACGCCGAAGAAGGCCTGTGTGAGTATTGCAGTCAATGCCATCTGTTTATCTCCCTTTTTACTCACGCCGAAGAAGGCCTGTGTGAGTATTGCAGTCAATGCCATCTGTTTATCTGTCTATTTACTCACGCCGAAGAAGGCCTGTGTGAGTATTGCAGTCAATGCCATCTGTTTATCTGTCTATTTACTCACGCTGAAGAAGGCCTGTATGAGTATTGCAGTCAATGCCATCTGTTTATCTGTCTGTCTATCCAAGGTATGTCTCTGGAATCCTATGAGCAGGAATCACAAAATTTGGTACTTATGTTCATATTATGAGTGGGTAAAAAATTATAGTTTGAGGTCAAATGTTTTCATGGATAAAGCTATGCAATGCAAGAGGTTAAAATTACCCAATCGGTAACATACATTCATATTGTCATTGGCTAGAACCAAAATTAAATTTTAGGTTATAAGCTCAAATATGTAGGTCATGGGGTCACTAAGTGCGTCCCGAAATACACATTTTTAGCCATAAATCGAGAACGCAAGTTGGTAGATTCACCAAATTTGGCACATGCACTAGATGTCAAAAACAAAATGTAGGAGAAAGCAAACGAGGGTTTCAAATACGTATCAAAGAACACATACATGTAAGAGACATTGAAACCTCAAATACAACACAGTGACAAATCCATCACTAACAGTCCCAAACATGACCACACCCGTGTCTTACAGAACCACTGAAATTCTTCCCCATGATCCCGACCAGCAGGAAAACACAACACGCTGTAAGGATTGCGAGTCTTACTGGACCTATCACAGAGTGGAAATTACATACATATAACCTGTCTTGAGGGACAACCTTATGGTGCACAAACAATTAGCCACTAACAAAACAGTCGCTTATAAGAAGTAACCTGCTATAGAATGGTTTCCTTGGAGCCAAATACAGGTGGTCAAAAGATCACCTCAAGACAGATTATATGTATGTAATTTGCACTCTGTGATTGATCCACTAACTACATACAATGGATCTGATCGGCATTAATCACACTGATTGGTAACGCCTTTTTACCTAGAGAAAACAAATTTGGCACATCCATTTATATTATATAAGACTAGCGGTACGATGAGTTTTCATGACAAAGCTTCAAATATCTAGGTCACTGGGTCACAAAGTACATACAGGAATCCATGTTTTAGCAATAGCTATGGCATGCACCCCGTTAAAATGATTGATTGATTAATTGATCAATGTATGATTGATTGGGGTTTAAGGTCAATAGGCCAAATATATAGGTCATGGAAGTGCATTGTCAAGACGAAGCTCAAAGGCTAGTCAGCATCTCACTCAAGTGCATTCTAGTTGATTGACTGAGCTCTCCACTATATTATCTTAGGCGTTCATGCTGGAACTGTCATCTTTGCCCTGATGTTCTGCCTTTATGATTGGCTGAGCTCTCCACTATTACCTTAGGTGTTCATGCTGGACCTGTCATCTTTGCCCTGATGCTCTCCACTATATCACCCTGGGTGATCATGCTATATGGCTGGAACTGTTATATTTGTATCCATATTCTGCCTTTATACCTATAACTGTTGCAACAACTACGTATGGCAATGTCACTTGCGCTGGGTCTGAATCATGGATGGCGGAAAACGACCATGAATTGTTCCCGAAAAAACCTAACTAAGCATGCCATCTCATCACAATTTCCCGATGGCACCATCTCACTATGCTGGCCTAACTGACCACACCACCTCACCAGGCTGGCCTAACTGATCTCACCAGGCTGGCCTAACTGACCTCACAATCTCACCAGATTGGCCTAACTGACCTCACCAGGCTGGCCTAACTGACCTCACTAGGCTGGCATAACTGACCTCACCACCTCACCAGGCTGGCTTAACTGACCTCACAAGGCTGGCCTAACTGACCACACCATCTCACCAGGCTGGCCTAACTGACCTCACCATCTCACCAGGCTGGCCTAACTGACCTCACCATCTCACCTGGTTGGCCTAACTGACCTCACCATCTCACCTGGCTCCGGGCATAACTGACCTCACCACCTCACCAGGCTGGCCTAACTGACCACACCATCTCACCAGGCTGGCCTAACTGATCTCACCAGGCTGGCCTAACTGACCTCACCATCTCACCAGGCTGGCCTAACTGACCTCACCATCTCACCTGGTTGGCCTAACTGACCTCGCCATCTCACCTGGCTTCGGGCATAACTGACCACACCATCTCACCAGGCTAGCCTAACTGACCTCACCATCTCACAAGGCTGGCCTCACTGACCTCATCAGGATGGCCTAACTGAACTCACCGTCTCTGACCTCACCATCTCAATAGGCTGGCCTCACTGACCTCATCAGGCTGGCCTAACTGACCACACCATCTCACCAGGCTGGCCAACTGACCACACCATCTCACCAGGCTGGCCAACTGACCACACCATCTCACCAGACTTGTCTAACTGACCACACCATCTCACCAGGCTTGTCTAACTGACCACACCATCTCACCAGGCTGGCATAACTGACCACATAATCTCACCAGGCCAGCATAACTGACCACACCATCTCACCAGGCTGGCCTAACTGACCACACCATCTCCCCAGGATGGTCTAACTGACCACACCATCTCACCAGACTGGTCTAACTGACCACATCATCTCAACAGGCTGACCTAACTGACCATACCATCTCACCAGGCTGGCATAACTGACCACACCATCTCACCAGGCTGGCCTAACCGACCAAACCATCTCCCCAGGCTGGCCTAACTGACCACACCATCTCACACCTAGCTGACCACACCATCTCCCCAAGGCTGATCTAACTGACCACAGTTTCTCACCAGACCGGCCTAACTGACCATACCATCTCACCAGGCTGGTCTAACTGATCACATCTCAACAAGCTTACCTAACTGAACACACCATCTCAACAGGCTGGCCCAATTGGCCTTGCCACGCTGGACTTACTGACCACAGTAACTCACCAGGCATACCTGACTGACCACACCATCTCAACATGCTGACATAACTGACCACACCATCTCAACAGGCTGGCCTAATTGGCCTCACCATGCTGGACTAACTGACCAAGGTATCTCACCAGGCAGACCTAACTGACCACACCATTTCCTCAGGCAGGTCTAACTGACCACAGTATCTCATCAGGCAGACCTAACTGACCACATCATCTCAACATGCTGACCTAACTGACCACACCATCTCAACAGGCTGGCCTAATTGGCCTCACCATGCTGGACTAACTGACCACAGTATCTCACCCGGCAGACCTAACTGACCACACCATTTCCCCAGGCAGGTCTAACTGACCACATCAGGCAGACCTAACTGACCACACCATCTCCCCACGCAGGCCTAACTGACCACAGTATCTCACCATACAGGACTAACTAACCTCACCATCTCACCCGGTTGGCCTAAATGACCTCACCTTCTCACCAGGCTGGCATAACTGACCTCGTCATCTCACCTGGCTGGCCTAACTGACCACACCATCTCACCAGGATAGCCTAACTGACCTCGCCATCTCACTAGGCTGGCCTCACTGACCTCATCAGGCTGGTCTAACTGACATCACCATCTCTGACCTCACCATCTCACTAGGCTGACCTCATCAGGCTGATCTAACTGACCACACAATCTCACCAGGCTGGTCAACTGACCACACCATCTCACCATGCTGGCCTAACTGACCACACCATCTAACCAGGCTGGCCAACTGACCACATCATCTCACTAGGCTGGCCTAACTGACCACATCATCTCAACAGGCCTACCTAACAGGCCACACCATCTCAATGGGCTGGCCTAACTGACCACACCATCTCACCAGGCTGGCCTAACTGACCACATCTCACTAGACTGGCCTAACTGACTACATCATCTCAACAGGCCAACCTAACAGACCACACCATCTCACCAAGCTGGTCTAACTCACCACATCATCTCAACAGGCTGACCTAAATGATGACACCATCTCAAAAGGCTGGCCTAACTGGCCTAACCACGCTGGACTAACTGACCACAGTATCCCACCAGGCAGATATAACCGACCACACCATCTACCCAGGCTGGTCTAACTGACCACAGTATCTCACCAGGCTGGCCTAACTGACCACACCATCTCATCAGGCTGGTCTAACTGACCACACCATCGTACCAGGCTGGCCTAACTGACCACACCATCGTACTAGGCTGGCCAAACTGACCGCACCATCTCACATTTCTGGCCTAACTGATCATACCATATCGCCATTGATGTTTGAACTGTGTAGCATTGATGCTCCATGAACCTGCTTCTGCAGCATAGCAATCACGTGACAGGAGTTTATTTTGTGAGACAATATTAGACATTTTCTGCATATAAGGGTCAGACAAACTAGTTTCAAAATATTCAACAGAATGTTTATTAAATAGTAGAGACATACAATTAGTACAACGTGTCAGGCTACTAAAAGTTAAAGACGGGCCATTAGGATCATTTATGACGTAATGATTATGACATCATCCTACACGCCGATTAGCTGATTATGATGTCATATGACATCAACTGAAAGATGGATAGGTGAATTCTCTTACGGATAAGTTTCCTGTCTTCTTGACAACTGGTGTGATGAACCCTTCTTTCAGCAAATGTAACACATGCATGGCCTTTCTTCATGATAGCATTGAGAACAAGAGGCCCAAGGGACTGTGACACTCACCTGGACCTTTAGCATTTGAACAATGCATTTGCATTTAAAAAGTCATGATGGATAATTTTTGGAAAATCCAAGACGGCCATCAGAAAGAATTCACCAATCAATGTTCTTGTTTTATATGTTGAAGCCTACTGTCATAGGATCGCACCACCCAAGTTAAAAGCCGGCCACTGAATAAGGAGTACCGGTTTTAAATGGCTCTAGAAAATATTCAGAAAATCAAAGATGGCTGCCAAAACATTGACCCATCAAAATTCTGAATACATTTTCTAGAGGCTATGACTATAAGACTCTCCAGCCAGATTTGGTTGAAATTATCTAAGCGGTTGACGAAGAGTAGCATTGCAAGCAAATTCCCATTTTTCGGAAAATCAGAGATGGCCACCCAAAGAAATCAGGCAGTTAAATTTCTGTATATAAGGCCTGAAGCGTACCGGCCTACAGTCCTTCCCGCTCAGTTTTCTTGAAATCGGCTAAATGGTTAATGAGGAGTAACCCAATAACTGATATGCAAAAATTTTCGAAAAATCTGAGATGGCCACCAGGAAAATTGACCAATCAAAATTCTCTATACAAGTTCTGAAGCCTACGACCCTAGGTTCCTTCCAGCCAAGTCTGGTTGAAATCGCCCAAGCAGTTAATGAGGAGTAGCATTTTAAACGATTTTGACATTTTTTTGGAAAATTCAAGATGGCTGCCAAACAAATTGACCAATCAAAATTCTGGATACAAGCTCTGAAGCACACGCCTTTATGGTCCTCTCAGCTGAGCTTGTTTAAAATCGTTCAAGCAGAAATCTTTTTAAAATCCAAGATGACCGGCAGAAAATTTAACCAATCAAAATTCTGTATGCAAGTTCTGAAACCTAGCAGCCTCGTATCGTTCCAGCAGTCTGCTTGAAAGTGTCCAAACACTTAACGAGTAGCGTTTTAAATGATTTTCTGGCATTTTTAGCTCACCTGGCTAGAATGGCCAAGTGAGCTTATGCCATGTATCCACCCGTCATCTGTCTGTCCATCCACCAACTTTTGTTTAAAAACGACACTCCTTATTAATTATTATTGCTTGGCGGTTTTCAACCTAATTTGGCTGTAACGACCCTATGGGGGTAGGCTTCCGAACATGTATACAGAATTTTGATTCGTCAATTCTTTTCCTAAAACATGGCGGGCAATCGTTTAAAGTGTTACTCCTCATTAACTGCTTGTGCGATTTCAATCACATTTGCCTGGAAGAACCCTAGAGTGGTAGGCTTCAGAACATGAATACAGAAATTTGATTGTTCGATTTTTCCGGTAGCCATCTTGGATTTTTGGAAGATTTTGGGACATCAGCTAAAAGGCTACTCCTCATTCACCGCTTTCAGCCAAATTCAGCTGGAATGACCCTAGGCTAGTACGCTTCAGACCGTGTACACAGAATTTTGACTGGTTCATTTTCTTTGGTGGCCATCTTGAATTTCCCTAACAATGGCGGGAAAAGCGTTAAAAATGCTACTCATTAACCGCTTGGGTAATTTCAACCAGACTTGACTCAAAGTACCCTATGGGTGTAGGCTTCAGAACTTGTATACAGAATTTTGATTGGTCAATTTCTTGGGTGGAAACCTTAGATTTTATGAAAAATTTAACAGAAATTGTTAAAATGCTACTCCTCATTAATCGTCTGGCAGATTTCAGCTTAATTTGGCTGGAACGACCCTATTGGGCTAGGCTTCTGAACTTGTAGACAGAATTTTGATTGGTCAATATTTTTTGTGGCCATCTTTAATTTTCCAAAAAATGTCAGGAAATCATTTAAAACACTACTGATCACTATTGGGAGATTTCAAGCAGACATGACTGGAAGAACCCTAGCGCAATAGGCTTTAGGATTTGTCTACAGAATTTTGGCTGCTCAATTTTTCTGGTGGCAATCTTGGATTTTCTGAAAATTTAGGGAACTCATTTAAAAAGCTATTCCTCATCAACCGCTTGGCTGATTTCAACCAAACTCAGCTGGAAGGACCCAGGTTGGATAGGCTTAAGAAATTGTATACAGAATTTTGATTGGTCAATTTTTCCAGTGGCCATCTGGGGATTTTCCTTTAAAACGATACTCCTTAACCAATGGTCAGATTTCAATTGAAACGTGGATGAAAGGATCCTATGGTTATATACAGGAATTTGATTGGTTAGGGTTTTTTTACGGCCATCTTAGATTTTCCAAAAAAAATTCCAAAAGCCTTTAAATATCTACTACTGCTTAATCAATGGCTCGATTTCAACCAAACATGCGTGGAATGATCCTATGATGATAGACATCAAGAGGTCAAATGAGAATTTTGATTGGTCAATTTTTTTCCAGAAAATTATCCATCATGTCTATTTAAATGCCAACGGTTCAAATGCTCATGGTTCAGGTAAGCATCACAGGCCCTTGGGCCTCTCATTCGGAGAATTCAAGATGGCTGCCAAAAAAATAGACCAATCACAATTATTTAAACCAGTTTTGAAACCTACCAACCTAGTATCCTTCCAGCCAAGTCTGGTTGAAATTGCCCAAGCAGTTACTGAAGAGTAGCGTTTTAAACGAGTTCCCACCATTTTTCAAGAAAATTCAAGATGGCCAGCAAGAAAGTTGACTAATCACAATTCTGTATGCAAGTTATGAAGCATACCACTCTAGGGGCCTAATGAGGAGTGGTTAATGAGGAGTAGGCTTTTAACTGTTTTCCAAAAACTTTAAGAAAATCAATGATATCCACCAGATATATTGACCAATCGCAATACTTGGTAGACGTGTTGAAGTGTATGCCCACATGATTGTTGCACCCAAGTTTCGGTGAAATCTTTCGATTTTTGGAATATCTAAGATGGCCGCCTGAAAAGTTGACCAATCAAAATTTTGAATACACATTCTGGTGCCTCCCATCATAGGATCCTTCCAGTCAAATTTGGTTGAAATCGGTCAAACCGTTAAGAAGCGATTTGACGGATGGATGACGACTGCCATGGCATAAGCTCACTTAGCCCTTTGGCCCAGGTGAGCTAATATGTATTAAGATTGCGACTAAGCTTCTCAGCTGTAATGTATTGTAGCCGCCACCCTCCTGTTCAGTGACTGTATTCCTAAAAAGACGACCGTCAACAGAATTAACAAATCTGATTTTTGTATGTGCCGAGATCCACCATGACAGGATTCAAATAGTTTGTTGAAATCACTAGCAGTTCATGAGCAATCATTACAAAATTTACTGGAAATTTAGAAAACTCAGAGACCCTGAACAAATCGATAAATTAAATCAGATTTTTGCATGCAAATTTGTCGTCTCAAACTTTATCGAGTCCCTCAAGACTTGGTTCAAATTAAGACAATAATGGAGGGTGTGGGGGGGGGGGACATGTGCTGTAAAGGCATTAACTGAAAGTAAGAATGCAATTTAATGGAGTTAAGAAACATTAAACTTGTTCATCAAACCACAGATAAGTGACAGTCTAATTATGAAGATGGCCACAGTGGAAGCCAACCATTTCGGATTTTTAACCGTCCTCAATTTCACTAGGCTTCTTCCCCGTAAAGGGAAAACCACTGTGCCGCCTGCTGATACATACATTATATAGGATTCATATTTCCTGTCAGCGTGTACAAATTAACACAATTATTGAGCATGTTCACCATGTGTCGCTTACCTGGAACAACAGCGTTAGAACAAAGATGAGATTCTTGAAATGGAAGCCTACAGAACAACTCAAAAATAACTTTAAATGTTTCCAAAACAAAATAAAACATACTGCTGAATATTTTGAACATAATTGGATTGGAAGCCATTTTTGCCGCAGGCCAATTATGTTCAAAACATTCAACAAAATTGTACCAATGGTCAAAAGTATTTCTGTTTTTATTTTGGAAACATGTTAACTGATTATGTCTGAGCTGTACTGTAGGGGATCAGTGTTGGCAGTTGATCATCGGTTACCTGGTGGCTGTCACAGGCGATAAAAAAATTACGGCTGGCCATCAACATACAGGATTATTTTACTGACCTCCCTAGGTGAGGTTATTTCGAAGCCTGATACTTTTAGCAAGAAGCCAAAGTGCATGTGTCCCTTACCTAGAACAGCAGTATGTGAACGGACTAGATTTTTGAGACTGGAAAGCTTTCCAAGCTAAGATCATTTCAGCAAAGTTTGGCTAACCATTTGATGCTGAAACCGGCCTCTGTCATGAGGAATGCCCATTTGCAGGCCAAGAGAAAACATTTTCGATAACCGAGCCAGTAATTACAGTGGTAAATTCTCAAAATAATTCCAAACCAGAAATGTGGTTGCAATGCAACCATGAAGCTCGACTTTACAATGAACTATGAAGTTCGACTTCAAACATAAATATAGAAGGCCTTATCTCCTAGAGGCCCAAGGGCCTGTAATGCTAACCTGGACCATTAGGATTTGAACCATTTGCATTTAAATACCAGTAGACATAGATAATTTTCGAAAAAGTCCATCAAAACAATCTGAGATGGCCATCCAAGAAATTGACCAATCAAAATTCTCGTTTGATATGTTCAAGCCTACCACGATAGCACCATTCCACCCAAGTTTCATAGAAATTGGCCCACTAATTAAGGGGTAGCGTTTTAAATGGTTCTGCAAAGTTGAAAAAAAATTCAAATGGCCCCCCAAAAATTGACCAACCAAAATTCTGACTAGCAGTTCTAGAGCCTACCGCGGTAGAATTCTTCCAGCCAAATTTGGATAAAATCCACCAAGCTGTTAGGCAGATGCATTTTGAAAATTTCCCGTAAATTTTTTATAAAATTTATGATTTTCGAAAAAGAAATTTACCCATTAAAATTCTGAATACATGTTCTGGAGCCTACCATCTGTCTAGCCAACCAGGGTTGAAATCTTTCAAGCGATTATTGATGATCGAGTATCGTTTCGACAATTTCCGGTTAATTTTTCATAAAATCTAGGATTTTCACCAAAAAACTTGACTAAATGGTTAAAATTCTGTATATGACTTCTGAAGCATATACCCATAAGGTCCTTCCAGCCAAGGTAAGTTGAAATCTGCCAAGCGGTTAATGAGGAGTAGCATATTGACAATTTGTGGTAAAGTTTTCATAAAATCTAAGCTTTTCACCAAAAAACTTGACTAATTAAAATTCTGTATAGAACTTCTGAAGCCTACCCCCTAGGGTCCATCTAGCCACATTAGTTTGAAATCTGCCAAGCAGTTAATGAGGAGTAGCGTTTTTAAACAAAGGTTGATGGATGGATGACAGACGATCTCCATGCATATCAGCGATCTTGACATTTGGACAGAACATCATTATGTGATGCTGTGTCATTATAAGGATGTGTCTCCAAGTTTGTGTCCAGTATGATTAACCAAACCTGAGAAATAAACAGAAAAGTCGAGCTAAACGGAAAATGTTAATGTTGAAAAAAATTAGGTTTTTACCAAGGTCACAATGACCATGACCTTTGACCCTTTGAGCCCAAGGTCATCGTGAGATGCTGTATCATTATAAGGAAGCTTGTTCCCAAGTTTGGGTCCAGTATGATTAACCAAACCCGAGATATAAACAGAAACGTTTAGCGAAACGCAAAACCCAGAAACCAAAAAACATGTTAAGGTTTCTGGCTAAAAAGGATATAAATCTTCCAAAACGACAATTTTGTGTCCGAAATAACATAATTCACGATAGTCACTGACCTGATTGACCAATGAGATTGAAGGGTGAAACTTGTATTCAGCAAGACCCAAAACCTGTCACCATTTTCATTGTTAAAATGCATGAACTAACAAAAGCTAAATTTTGATTAATCGCTGGTAGCCATATCTCTTCAATTGAACAAGTTTGCATGGTGGCAAGTCCCTAACCTTATTTCCTGAAGTCTTTGTGAAAACCAGTTCATCAAAGATGGCCACCAGGTAAATCGACCAATCAGGATCTATTGAACAAACTTGCTTCAGCTATTACCCTAGATTATATTTCTTGAGTTTCATTTCAAGCAGTTTCTGAGACGGATCTGTAAAGGTGTTTCTAAAATATAATAAAATCCAAGATGGCTACAGCCAAATCCAGTTACTTTGAGCAATCTTGGATAATTCATGAATACATTTCCTCACTCAATCATGACATTCATAATCAACTACGCGACATTATATGCTGATGTCATAATTATGATGTCATGAATGATTTGATTAAGCCTGTCATTAATCCTTAATAGTCCGACACGCTGTACGAATTGCATGTTTTTGCTATTTAATAAACAGTCTGTTGAATATTTTGAAACTAAGTTGTCAGGCAGTTAAATTAGTTTCAAAATATTTAACAGCTTACCTGTATAGTTTTCTGGAAATTGATAGTCGGGGAGTTCAGAGATCGATCGATCACAACACGGACGTGTGGGTAGAGCTTAGATAGAGATGGGCGGGGCATACTTAAAACTGGAAAGCTCCATTATGACCTATGGATGCTTTCTTTGTAAATTTGGATGAAATCAGCGCAATGGTTCTTCAGACGCCGTGTTACCCGTTAACCCTTTCTCTGTCAAATCCCTGAAAAGTAAATTCTTTACTATATAATTACTTGTGTTGAATATTTTGAAATTAAGTTGACTGGAAGCCATTCCTGCATAAGGTAGCAAGAGCTTCCAGATGATTTATTTTCAAAATAATCAAGTTTTCCTGTATGGTTGCTTTGAGAATGAGATATGGGGAATTCATCAGTGAAAGGGTTAATAGTCAAAATTGGTCAAGACAAATGTTATTTGCACACCTGGAAGAGAAGATTAATTTTGAAACTACCGGTATACCACTGAAATAACTGGCTCAGATATCCACCGTCATTCTATTAGCAAATTTTTACAAAATAACTGTAGCCTACAAATGGACATTTTAAAAGACAACTGCTTTGGTCCTTTTGGGGTGACTTGCCCATTAAAGCGATGCTAATCTCATCTCAAATGTTGTATTGCACTGATAGAATATGGTTTATAGATTCAATATCATTCATATCCTGTCACATTCCCTGATCTGTATCGCAATTATCTGTTTTGTAATATCGACTAAATGTTGAACAGTGATCGACATCATTTTGACTCCTCAAGCTATTGTGTGTGATGTCATGTAGGCTCCAATGCATCACATTCTTTATTATGTAATGCTCATCCCATTGAATATTTTGAAACTAATTTGACTGGAAGTTGTTGCTGCCTATGGCAGCAACAACTTCCAATCACATTGGTTTCAAATTATTCAACAGCTTACCTGTAGGATTGCTTTTATACCACTTTGCTAAACTATAGCTGGAGCCTCTATGACTGAGCGTATATACCGAGGCAGACACACTAGGATTTTTCTGATTGGTTGAAAAGTAAATCATGACAGCCGTCATAGGGTGTAGAAATGTCCCAACATTTAACTACTAAATCCTGAATATCTTTCCTGACGGGTGTGTTAGATTGCCTGAATAGCTATCAAGAGATGGGATTAGTTGTCCTTTAAATGGAGTGTGTTGAATATTCCATTAATAGTGAAATATGCCACTATGATGACTATGGAGGGTACATGCATTACCACTGAGCAAGACTAATAATATAAATATATGAAAGGTGCTTTAAAACTCTCCATTTTAATGCTGAGGTCAGACAAAATGCCTGCTGTGGTCTAGAGAAATGTCCATCTAAAAGATGACTACTTTTGCAAATCTATTACTGAAATGATTGGCTCGATACACGAGCCAGTGATTCCAGTGCTAATTTTGCACAATTAATCTTCTCTTGGTCTGCAAATTTACATTTTCTATAAGCAAATTGAAATTTTCTTGAATAAATTTGACGGTAAAACAGCGTGCGACTTACCTTATTAATCAGGAAGTCATATAGAGAGAAATAAGATTCATCATCTAACTAAACCTGTTCACCACTCACTTTTAAATCTATGTCATTCTAGATACTGGGACAGGATAATCTATATATATACTGTGATAACTTTTAACATCTTCTAAATTGAAATGATATGACTTGTAATTTTAACCCTTTAACACTCAAACGGCCAAAAACGGCTTCTGTAGTATTTTCGAGAAATGTCCATTTGCAGACCAAAAGGCTATTTTTTAAAATTTACCACTGGAATGACTGGCTCGATAACCGAGCCAGTCATTCGTGGTAAATTTCTAAAAATTGTCTTGTTTTGGTCTGCAAATGGACATTTTCTATGAGAAAATTGAAATTTTCATGAACAAATTTAACGCTTAAAGGGTTAAGCCTGACGCTTTGTCTACACTTGGCGGGATCAATAATTGATATATAAGATGTTAAAATGCTGCTGATTATTTTGAGAATAATTTGATTGAAGCATGCTCAGGCAGAAATAATATCCAGTAAAATTGTTTTCAAAATATGATTCGGCAGGTGCATTATTCAGCTCCTTTAACCCTTTAATGATCAAGCCGGTCAAAACTGACCTCTGCAGTCGTCTTGAGGTGAGCCTGTCATTTGAATGGTCAATTTTAACAGACTTCTTTTGACCTGTAAATTAGATGTTCGCTAAATTTTCTTAATTACTCTTGAGTGTTATTCAAGTGTCTGGGACATGTACAGAATGCTGCACGTTAATATACATGATTTTGTAAATGATCTTAGACTCTTGCCTCAAATTTCAATTTTCTCATAAAATGTCCATTTGCAGACGATGAGAAGACTATTTTTTTAAACTGAGACCTCGAACGACTGGCTCAGTCTTCTCTTGGTCTGCAAATGGACATTTTCCAAGACCACTACAGAAGCTCGAGTGTTAGAGTTAAGGTAACCTTTAAGAGGTGTATATTGGTTATGCTTCAGCGACTACAGACCTCTGATTTGGCCTGTATGTACGGCTCGATCAACCATGCATGACGACTCTGAGCATCTGTCACACTCCAGTGATTGCCACATAGCAGATTGTGATTGCTCAAGTAACACCTCAGTGAATTCATTTTTAGAAATACTATTAGTCGCTTAGGCTAGATAATGCTTGAATATGCTCAATCCACAGTTTTTGGACAGTGGCATGAATCATAGTACCTTTCACCACCACCCACACACCCCACCCCACCAATCTCCACACACACACACTTTCTAGAGCTTCAATATAATACTAAAGGCTATATATATGTTTGAATACATTAACCATTTAATGGTCAAGCCGGCCAAAACCGGCCTCTGTAGTGGTCATGAGGAATGTCCATTTGCAGAACTATTGGAACCATTTTTAGAAAATTTATTATGACTGCCTGGCTCTGTAACAGAGCCAGTCATTCCAGTGGTAAAGTTTCAAAAATAGGCTTCTCTTGGCCTGCAAAATGACATTCAATAAGTAAATATTTAGATTTTCTTGAACAAATTTAGCCATTAAAGGGTTAAAAAGCTCGATAACTGAGCCAGTCATTCCAGCGGTAAATGTTCAAAAATAGGCTTCTCTTGGCCTGCAAAGGGACATTCAATAAGTAAATATTTAGATTTTCTTGAACAAATTTAGCCATTAAAGGGTTAATAAACTTCAATCTAATTAATATATTATATGTACTTAACTTGCAACATTACCATTTGAAATGCTTCACACTTCATGAAAAGTATGTTTCACGAAACTTCTGCAGACTTCCAGATTCTATAAGTCTTTAATAGAAAATACTTTTTCCTGCGAAACTATATAAGCAAAGTTCCTAAGTCAACCAGTCCTTCCAGCCAAAATTGATTAAAATCAGCGAGGCCAGGTTATTGAGATCATCTAGACCATAGGAAATTAACGAAACAACCTGAATATATTATTGCCGGCTTCCTACTGTTTACTTGAGGGATCCAACCTCTGACTCAAGTATCTGATGTCATAATAACTTACGTCATCACAATCATAATGACGTATATCGCTCCATTAAGAAAATTGAAAAGTCTGCCACTAGTGTACGGATTTACTTTTTAACCCTTTACCCTCTAATTTCTTTAAGAAAATTTAAATTTTCTCATAGAAAAGGTCCATTTGCAGACAAAATTAGTCTGTTTTTTTAAATTTACCACTGGAATGGCTGGCTCGGTCATCGAGTCAGTCATTCCAGTGGTAAATTTTCAAAAATACTCTTCTCTTAGTCTGCAAATAGACATTTCTCAAGACCACTGCAGAAGTCAGCAATTTTGGCTTCTATGAGTGTTAAAGGGTTAATAAACAGTCTATTGAATATTTTGAAACTAATTTGAAAGCTGCTGCTGTAATAGTTTCAAAATATTCAACAGCTTACATGACTGTATAGTTACCTTGAAATTTAGATTCTGGGAATTCAAGTTTCAAAGTTTCAAATCGAGTCCAACACGCATCAAAAGTTGGGCTGAGGTTAGCTGGACATTGGTGAGGCCTCTAGCTAGAAATGGATGCCTCTTACTACAATAGGACTGACCATTTCCGAAACACTGGGTGAGATATGGTGCTAAACACAAAATTACGACGTCTTGGTATCCCTTGTGCCAACCCAACCCTATAATGGTCATGTGCCTGAGAAAAGGGTATCTGCAATGGTCTTACAGGACGATGATTTGCAGGCATGGAGGGGGCTATTTTTGGAAGCTTGTAACTGGAATGACCGGTAAGGTAACCGAACTGATCATCCCAGTGGAGGACTTTCGGAAGTGCTCTCCTCTTTGTGTGTAAATGTACACTGGCTCAGCACAAATTCCCAAATTCTTGATAATGATAATAATAATAACATGATGGCCGCCAACCTATGTAGAAAATCATATCCATTCACACGTAAAAAGTTTGCCCTAATAAGGCCCTCTTGCCATGCCAAGCCTGAATTTCACCGGCATTTTTGTCTTCATGCTATTCACGAACAAATAAAACGGGGGAATAAAAAATAAAATAAAAAACAGAACAATAACAATATGGTGCCAGCCATGATGGCTTGGCCCCCTAATAAATATAGCCGCAAGCGGCGATGCGCCGGGGGCCAAGCGGCTAGCATCCCGGTCACTAAGACGAGAACCTTATCTGAGCCAGCTCTTATAGGTGGCTTAGAGCCTAAATAGCCTCTTAGATTTGATCGAGTTGGATTAATGCTGTCAGTTTTGTGGAATTATGTGAGAAGGTTATAGTAGGAATCTTCTTTATCCGACCAGTCTACCCATCATTGAATGTGGATTTGAAAAACAAACATTCGTGTGTCAACAACGGCAGTAAAATAATACAAATGAAATCGGCCCAGTTCTTCTTGCGAAGAAGACAATTCAATTCTCCAATTGCTTTAGTATTGGCAATTTTGGTGGGAAAACGATCCAAGATGGCTGTCAAACCGTTCGTCTGACAGGATTTAAAATGGCAAATTTGGAATCAGAAGACCCAAAAACCTACGTAAAACCAATTTCGGCTTCAAATTTCAACAAATTAAAAAATTCAAAATGGCCAATCATGCTGAATTTTGATTGGGCGATGGCAGCCATAGTTTTTGATGTATCAATTTCTTTTGAACAAACTGTAATGCCCCTCAGTCCCTAATCATACCAGCCAAATTTCGGCCCAATCTGATCAGCGGTTCTGGAGAAGTCATTTTCACGAAAACTAGGTCATTCAGGATGGCCACCCAAGTTTTCGGCCAATCAAATACCCTTCAACAAACTTGGTTCAGCCGATGCCCTAGATGATATTTCATGAGTTTTGAATAAATCCGCCAAGTGGTTTCAGAGGAGGAGATTTTGAAATACGTTTCCCGTAATACTACAAAATCCAAAATGGCCGCCGGCCTAATAGGCCGACCAGTGTTGTTTGAACAAAATCAGATCTCTATTACTAAAACTGCTTCCTGCAAAATATAGTTGAAATTCACCCAGTGGTTTCCGAGGAGAAGGAATTAAAATTTTCCAATTGCTTTACTATGGAGGAATTTGGCAGGAAAACGATCCAAGATGGCCACCAAACCGTTCGTCCGACAGTATTGCAAATGGCAAATTTGGAATCAGAAGACCCAAAAAGTATTTAAAACCAATTTCAGCTTCAAAGTTCCAAGATGGTTTTGAATCAATCCGCCAAGTGGTTTCGGAGGAGATTTTTAAAAACATTTCCCAAAATACTATAAAATCCAAAATGGCCGCCGGCATAATAGGCCGACCAGCGTTGTTTGAACAAAATCAGATCTCTATTACCTAATGATGCTTCCTGCAAAATATAATTGAAATCCACCCAGTGGTTTCCGAGGAGAAAATATGGGGAATTTGGTGGGAAACGAATCCAAGATGGCAGCCAAACCGTCGATCGAACAAATTCAAAAACGCCAGATTTTGATTTCTCGACCCGACAAACATATATAGACCCAATTTGGGCATCAAAATCCATTAAATAAAAAATTCAAAATGGCCACCAGAAAGCTTGATGCTGATTGGTCCACACGGAAATCCATGTTTTTCAAGCTCTTAACTTCTCTTGAACAAACTTTATAGCGAACCATTCTCCGCTGCTTCTGACCAAATTTCAGCTCATTCCGTTCAGTGGTTCTGGGGATTTTTTTAAATGCGGGACAATTTTCAGGAAATCCAAGATGGCCACCAACCTTTCTAGAAAATCATATCCATTCACACGTAAAAAGTTTGCTCTAATAAGGCCCTCTTGCCATGCACAGCTTGAATTTCATCGGCATATTTGTCTTCGCGCTATTCGCTAATAAATAAAAGCACGGAATAATAAAAAAAATTAAAATAAACAGAACGAAAACAATAGGGTGCCAAGCACCAGCTTGGCCCCCTAATAATAATAATAATAATAATAATAATGTCTTATGTAGGCCTAACCACCATTTAGACATGTAAAATATTGTACTTCTGTTTCCCTTTGTGCCACGTTGTGGCTTGGGTGTTAAATAAGGAAGTATGTGTTCAGGTTTGGATGCAGCATGATTAACCTATCATGAGACATGAACCTCAAATGAAATGGATAACACCCAACCCCCTCCCGAGTATTGTAGCTCACAATGACCTTGACCTTTAATCTACTGACTCAATGTTGCTGTGTTAAAGTCACCAGTTTCAATACAATTTCCCTCTGATGTAATTCCTCAAGAAGATAATACACCAGACTGTTAATAAAAACATTATTTATAATAACACATTTCTATATTACATTTGAAACATTTCAGATCATCACATAGGTCATTTTCAAAATAACAGTTTGATTATACAGATTAGTTTTAAAAACTGTTCACCGATATATTCCCTGTATCTCAATCTTCCAGTTAAACAAGCAAGAAAGCTGTTGAATATCTTGAAATTAATATAATCAAAAGCCATTGTTACATTAGCCAGCAATGGCTTCCAGTCAAATTAATTCCAAAATATTCAACATATGCTATAAACCATAAAGAATTTACTTCTTCAGGGATTTGTTGTTGAAAGAGTCTACCCTATAACTCTTGAATTTGTTTAAAAACTCCAATTTTTTTCATAGAAAATGTACATTTGCAGACCAAGAGAAGACTATTTAAAAAAATTTACCACTGGAATGACTGGCTCTGTTATCGAGCCAGTCATTCCAGTGGTAAATTTTCAAAAATAGTCTTCTTTTGGTCTGCAAATGGACATATCTCAAGACCACTGCAGAAGCCGTTTTTGGCTGATATGAGTGTTAAAGTGTTACGAGCCAGAAACAATAAATAATAGACTGTGTTGTATGGTCTGTATCAATAGATGAAGAGTTACCCAGATAGGCAAGGAGATTCTTTCTCATTCTCTTGCATTGACCATTTAACACCCAAGTCAGACAAAAATGCCTTCTCCATGTTATTGAAAATTGTCTATTTACAGACCAAGAGAAGAGGATTTTTTTCATTTACCACTTAAATGACCGGCTCTATAAACAAGGCAGTCATTCTAGTGGTAAATTTTGAAAAATAATCTCTTAGTCTGAACATGGACATTTTTTATGAGAAAAAATAAATTATCTTGAGCACATTTGGGAATTAAAGGGTTAATTAATCCTGTCATCATTACTGATCTCTAAGTATCCGTATCAAAGATTATATGGTGAACATTTTGAAAATAATTGGCTTCCAGTCAAGTTAGTTTCAAAATATCTAACAGCTAACCTGTAATTTGTCTTGAAATAAAGATTTTAGGATTTCTGGGAAGACTGAAACAGTTAAAGTACTTGAAATTGTAAAACAAGGATTTGACTGCTAATAAGATTGGATTGAATTAAATAAAACAATTACAAATTTAAGATTATATTGTTTGGTCCATTCTCAAACGTAGATAATGTACATACTAACTGCAGTTCAATCAATTTTGAAAACAATGTTGCTGATTACAACAGCAACAGTAATACTTAATAAGTAAATTTTTAATAAATATATTTTTAGAGTAATTATTGCTCGTCCGGTATTGACTCTGTTTCAGTAAGTTCAAACACATCAGGCTGGTATGTGCTACCATTCTCCGAATCACTCTTCTTTTCATCGTCTTCTTTATCAAATGAACTCCCATCATGTACCAGGCTACGTCGGAGAGCATCACGGTATGGATGAAGATTAAACACAAATGTCTCCCAATTTACGCCTGTGGCACCGATCTCCCGAATCTGTTGTATTTTATCCTCTATAAAGCTGACAGGATCTGCGGGTCGTTCCATCATGAGGCTGCTTAGCAGACTTTCAAAGATCTGAGGGATATGGTGTGTGAATAGATACGCCTTTGCTTGCTCATGACTTGCCGTCATTGACAGCGTGGGATTAGTTATATGCATGTCTGACACCGTACACGTGAAAGATTAAATATGCCTGAATATGCTGTATACCTGTAAACAGAAAATAATAGAATTCAATTAAATAAAGCACAATACATATAAGCTGCCAATTAAAACATTTTATTATATATATAAACCGTTTATATCTATTTTATATTTGAAGGCAAGCTTCATAGTTCATTGTAATTGGCCTTCCAGATTGCATTGCAACTACATTTCTGGTGTTGGTACACTCATGAAGTGTCAGTCATGTCAGTGGACCGGGAGCAAGTGCCTCTTTTGCCCAATGGATAAGATGATGCCTTATATATAGACACAGAAATGTAGTTGCAATGCAATCTGGAAGGTCAATTACAATGAACTATGAAGCTTGCCTTCAAATATAAAATAGATATAAACGGTTTATCCATACACTTATCAGTGACCATGACCTTTGACCTTTTGATTGCAACCTCATTGTGTGTTATCCATGCTCATTGCAAGGACGTTTTGATCACAACGTCACAGTGTATTATCCCTGTTCATTGCAAGGAAAATTTGATCGCAACGTCACAGTGTGTTATCCCTGCTCATTGTAAGGAACTTTTGATCGCAACCTCATTGTGTGTTATCCCTGCTCACTGCAAGGACGTTTTGATCACAATGTCACGGTGTGTTATCCCTGCTCATTGCAAGGACGTTTTGATCACAATGTCACGGTGTGTTATCCCTGCTCATTGCAAGGAACTTTTGATTGCAACGTCACGGTGTGTTATCCCTGCTCACTGCAAGGACATTTTTATCACAATGTCACTGTGTGTTATCCCTGCTCATTGCAAGGCTATTTCGATCGCAATGTCATTGTGTGTTATCCATGCTCATTGCAAGGACATTTTGATCACAACGTCAGTGTATTATCCCTGCTCATTGCAAGGATGTTTTGATCGCAACATCACTGTGTATTATTCCTGCTCATTGCACGGACGTTTCGATCGCAACGTCACAGTGTGTTATCCATGCTCATTGCAAGGATGTTTTTATCACAACGTCACTGTGTGTTATCCCTGCTCATTGCAAGGATATTTCGATCACAATGTCATTGTGTGTTATCCCTGCTCACTGCAAGGATGTTTCGATCGCAACATCACGGTGTGTTATCCATGCTCCTTGCAAGGAAGTATATGTCCAGGTTTGGATGCAGTATGATTAACCCATCATGAGATATGAACCTCAAAGTTGAGCTAAACACATTGTATTGTTGAAAAAACACAGTTTTGTCATTATCACACTGACCTTGACCCTTTGATGTCACAGTAATTGTGTCCAAGCTTAGGTCCAGTATTATGTTTAACCAAAGATATTATGTTTAACCAAAAATGAGATATGACAAAGTAATAACTAAATAGAAAATATTGATGTTGAGAAAACCCTAAGTTTTTACCAATGTAACACTGACCTTGCCGGCTTGCCCATTGACATTTTGACCCCAAGCTCATTGTGTAATGCCCTGTCATTAAAAGGAAGCATGTGTCCAAGGTTGGGTCCAGTATGACTAACCAAAGATGAGATATGAACTGCTAAGACGAGCTAAAAGCAAAATGCTAATGCTGAAAAAGGTTTTACCAAGGTCAGTGACTTTGGGTCGTATGATTGACCAAAGATGAGATATGAACAGCTAAGATGAGCTAAACGGAAAATGTTAATATTGAATAAAACCCAGTTTTTACCAAGGTAACAGTGACCTTTTGATCCCAAGGTCATTGTGTGATGCCCTGTTAATAAAATAAAGCATGTGTCCAAGTTTGGGTCCAGCATGATTAACAAAGCATAAGATATGAACTGATAAGTTACAAGTGCTAAATGCAAATTGGACGAGGACACCACCACCATCGCTAAAATTGGATGATCCTGAGGGTATCACAATAACTCGTCTTACTTCGTAAAGTCGAGATAAAAATGACAGATGTGAAATATCTTCAGATGTACAAATGTAAAAACCTTTGTGAAGAAAGTATTGAAAATTCCAGTCTTCTCTCTATCTGAATTTGTTAGAGATCTGTCAGGTTTCAAGAGATTGCATACTCAACTTAAAGTTTTTAACTTGGCTTAGGCATAATGAAAGAAAACTTTGGGGTTGAATTTGGAATCAATGCCTATTTTTTGGTTAACTTTCTATGAGCTGTACTGTACAGTCCAACAGTTACCAGATCCCAGACATGCGAGATCTGTACAGTTAGCAGATCACAAACATGCCAGATCTGTACAGTTACCATCTCCCAGACATGCCAGATCCATAACGCTGCTGTACAATTACCAGCTCCCAGACATGTCAGATCTGTATAGCTATCAGATCCGAGACATGCCAAATCTGTACAGTTATCAGATCCCAGACCTGTAATGCTGCTCTACAGTTACCAGATCCCAGACACGTTTGATTGGTAATGCTTCTGTACAGTTACCAGATCACAGATATGCCAGATGTGTATTCCTCCTGTACAGCTACCAGATCCCAGACATGTCAGATCTGTAAAGTTAGCAGATCTCAGACATGCCAGATCTGTACAGCTACCAGATCTCAGACATGTCAGATCCATAATGCTACTGTACAGTTAAAAGATCCCAGACATGTCAGATCTATAATGCTGCTGGACAGTTATCAGATCCCAGATCTGTAATGCTGCTGGACAGTTACCAGATCCCAGATCTGTAATTCCGCTGGACAGTTACCAGATCCTAGACATGCCAGATATGTAATGTTGCTGGACAGTTACCAGATCCCAGATCTGTAATGCTCCTGTAAGTTGCATTTAAATACTGTAGACATGGTTGATTTTCTGAAAATCCAAGATGGCCACCAAAAAATTGACCAATCAAGACTCGTTTAATATATTGAAGCCTGGTATAGGATCGTTCCACCGAAGTTTTGTTGAAATCGGGCTGTTGATTGAAGGAGTACAGTTTTTAAATGGTTCCGGAAAACTTTCAGAAAATCAGAGATTGCTGCCGAAACATTGACCTATCAAAATTCCGACTATATTTTCCAGAGGCTACGACAATAGGATCCTTCCAGCCAAATTTGGTTGAAATTGGCCAAGTGATTAATGAGGAGTAGCATTTTATATGAATTCCCATTTTTTGGAAACTCCCAGATGGCCACTATCAAAATCAAGCCATCAAGATTCTGTATAAAAGTTCTGAGGTGAAACCTAGGGTTCTTCCAGCTGAGTTTGGTTGAAATCGGCCAAGCGGTTAAGGAGGAGTAGCCTTTAAACCGATTTCCCTAAATATTCAGAAAATCAAAAATGGCCAGCCAAAAAATTAACCATTCAAAATTCTATATGCAAGTTCTAAAGCCTACCACCCTAGGCTCGTTCCAGCCAGTCTGGTTGAGATCGGCCAGGTAGTTAATGAGTAGACAATTTTCAGCCATTTTTTGAAAAATCCAAGATGGCTACCGACCAAATTGACCAATCAAAATTCTGTATACAAGCTCTGAAGCATACCATTATAGGGTCCTTCCAGCTGAGTTTGCTGGAACGCATTCAAGTGGTTAATGAGTAGGCTTTTAACTAATGTCCCAAAATTTTCAGAAAATCCAAGATGGCCACCAGAAAAAGGGACCAATCAAAATTCTGTATATAACTTCTGAAGCATACTACACTACGGTTCTTCCACCCAAGTTTGATTGAAATCGGCCCAGTGGTTATCGAGGAGTAGGCTTTTAAGTGATTTCCAGAGATTTTCAGAAAATCCAAAATGACATTGAACCCTGAATTCCCAGAATCAAAATTTCATGGTACATGTAACTTTAGAGTTAACCTATTGAATATTTTGAAACTAATTTGACTCGGGTGGTTGCTGGTAAAGACAATTCGTACAACTGATGGCCTATTCCAATTATGATTGTGATGTCAGCCTACATGTGAAATGAAAATTGATTATGATGTCATATACTTGATCGACAAATTGGATTCATCCATAGCGGCTATGATGTCTATCATTTGTTACACTGACTTATTATTTTGAAGAATCACAGAATTGTCTAAACAGTGAACTGTCTGTGCTGCCTGGAGAAATAAAAATAAAACATATAAATAAAAATAACAGAGTTACTTTGTCTTTACTTATATGCCCGAAGACCTTTTAATATAATAGAACGGTTGATTTTAGACCACATAAAATGTATTACAAGTATTACACTGCTATGCCGTATGCAATGTATTATATTTTATACTGGGTTGATCAAGCAATGGCTTTGCCTTAGATGGACATCATGGACTGCTTATTTACATATTAATTAATAATAAATAAGCAAAATAAAGCACCTTGACCGTGTATACAATGTCGTAGGTCAATAAATCACAATGTGGCTGATAGACTTGGGAAATCTTTCTTTCAAAGAATAATAGTTTAGTAGCCTTAGAGTACAAACAATGAATTGGTTGTTATCAATAAGTACATGTAATGTAATGGTAAGTATTGATCGAAGGAGAAAGAAATTGCCCACGGCTGGTGGATTTGATTGGGGCTACTAAAAAGTAAGAAAGCAGTAGCCCGAGTGGCTACCAAACCTTTCAAGCTCTAGAATTTATGACAAGCAAAATATGATATTCTTTATTCGGTAAATATATACAAAAGGTTAATTTTCAAGTGTTGACGATGTCATACATGTGTAAATAGTATCTCGGCGAGGGTACATCACATGTAAACTGAATGTTCGCTGTAATGATTTTGTGAATGACAGACATATTCCTGCTTGGTCTCCAAACTAGAGCATGTGTACCAGTCTAGTTTGCTTATACTTAGGTAATATTCTGAGCAAAGGCTTTAGCCTCTATGCTCAGCTCCTCTTCCTCAATCTGGGTAGTTGTGCTAGTCAATTATGGTGAATGGACATTCATACGCATACAAGACTTGCAGTGTAGAATGCTGTAGGCAAACCAAATGAAGACAACTGCAATGTCACCATTCCACAATTGAATTCAGCGAGAAATTGTCGCCGGTCTGAGGAATTTGATTGTAGGTTTCCATTGATATATTTTTCCAAATCCTTGAAAATTAAAGATACATTCAACACTTCGCAAGCTTAATGGATGCACTCATTTAATCAAGAATTTGACGAATTAATTGACGATGGAGAAGTCTTTAATTAGTTATACAGGGCCTCCAGTCAAAAGGCTGAAGACAGTAGTGGAAGTATTAGAATGAGAGATTACGATAAGTTATAACATCTCTGCCAATTTGGAAATGAGCATATTGTAAGTTGCTACTGTATGATAATATAAAACAAAACGTACTGTACCATTTGCCAGAACTAAGAAATGGGGAGAACATTTGTTACTGGCTCATCTAATTTCAAACTGGAGGTTATAACGATCCACGATGAACCTAAGAAACACTGAAAATGTGATGACACATGATGAAAATTTTCATAAACTATTAGGTAACAAAGATGACAATCAAAGATTGTTGATCTATGTCCCGCCACCCCCACCCAATCCGCTTTATCTGTCTTATATTGGCCTATTTCTTGAATTGGGTCACCATGACCTTGACCTCTGACCTTTTGACCCCAAAATTGATAGTGTTCTGTGAACCACAAGGATAAGCTCCCACCCAAGATTGGTAAAGATCCTTTCAATAGACCTCGAGTTATCATCCAGAAACGCAATATTATGTCATTTATTAGGCCACTGTGACCGTGACCGAGTGACACCAAAATTGATAGGGTTCTTTGGATCACCAAGGACAAGCTCCCACGGCAAATTGGTAATGATCCCTTCAATAGAACTGGAGTTATCATTCAGAAATGCACTATTACCGCTAAAATTCGACTAAAGGACGCAGTTTTTTTGGTCAAAATACATGTACTAGAAAGGGGGGTGCGTCCTATAATCGAGAACATCCCTTCTGCACATTTTTGGGTCGAAGGTTTTCTTAAAAAGTCACAGATTATACCACGGAAATTGAACTAAATGTTACCCTAGACAATTCGTGACGCCTGACAACTATGTTTAATGTATACTCCAAAAACACCAAGCGGAAGTGAAATTATTAAATTGAGGCGCCTAAATATTGCCTATTCTTTAATACATATCACTTATTACATCAAAATTAACCCAGAATTTGACATAAAATGGCGTCGAGAAATATACGTGTATAAATCATGTGATTCGCCTCCAATCGCAAAAGATCTTTATTCTAATTAGAGTGAGTACTCGGATCTAAATATTCTGGACTCGGAAATTGCTATATATCATCATTGCACGATAGGAACTGAATGTTCCCGTACCCGTTTGATAACCAACTCCTGTTAGCGCATAAGATTACACAGTGCCTCCAATCACAAAAGAGCCAGATAACCAACTCCCATTAGCGCATAAGATCACACAGCGCCTCCAAACGCAAAGGAGTCATTACAACTAGTGACCATCTGAATATTCCCATACCCGTTTTATAACCAACTCCTGTTAACGCATAAGATTACACAGCGCCTCCAATCACAAAAGAGCCAGATAACCAACTCCTGTTAGCGCATAAGATCACACAGCGCCTCCAAACGCAAAAGAGCCATTACAATCTGTTTCTATCACACGATTTCTATGTTTACAAGGAGACATTTTATGCCAAAATTAGATTGATTTTGATGTAATATCTTTATTGAAGATACACGATATTTAGGCGGTCCTATTTAATAATTTCTCTTCCACCATGATAATTTTAATCATGCATTAAACAAAGCGCTGAGTGATGGTTATTTTTTATACACATTTTCGATTTTTTAAAGGTACATTTTTTCTAAATTTAACAGCGTCTTATACTTGAATACAAGAGGTTTTTGGGTGGATTTTGGTAAAATTTGGGACAGCGTCCTATATTCGAGGGCGGCCTTTTTGTCGAGAAATCATGGTACATCATTAACGATGACCTTGAGTGTTGACCCCAAAATCGATGCAGTTCTTCGGACCAGCAGGCAAAAGCTCCCACACAAGATTGGTACTGATCCATACAAAAGAATTTGAGTTATCATTCGGAAACGCAATACTACCAGCAGTGTTGCCCACAACATCTGATTTTTGGGGGTCCCAAGGACCCCACACCCTCAGATTTGGGGGTCCCACTGTAAAATCTGGGGGTCCCATGGGGTCCTCATCTGAAATATGGGGGTCCCATGTTTTTTTCTTAAAATAAACACAACACATTGATCTAATTATAAAGCACTTTATTAAACATGTTGAAAACAGTGCCAGTCATTCCAGTGGTAAATTTTCAAAAATATGTATTATGTGATCTACAATGGTGGCTAAAATTGATCTATTGAAGTGGCCCTTGTATATTTAACTAATAACATTTGAACTGCATGTCAATACACAATAACTTAAAGCACTGTACTTGTTTGTTGTCTGATAAACCAACCAACCTACATTGACAACCTTGTATGATTAACATTTCCAAAGACCACGACATTAGTAATTAGCAAAGACCACTGCATTAATTTTTCTATTAAACCCTAACTTGGCTTTGGACGAATTGAAAAATTACGAGTATCTGGGGCGAGTTTGCTCAAGGACGACTTGACCTACTTCGATATAATGCGCGTGTATTTTTTATAATTTAACTGGAATGACCAAATATAGTGGAATACATAGGTTAAGAGCCAAAACAATAATTTATCAAACATAATCTGTATAAATCAGATTAAACTGCATAATTAGTGAAAATATATCAGCTGATAATCGGATATGTCTAATTCATAGGGAGTAACTATGTAACGCGATTGTTGATTGGTTGAAGCATAGATAACGCATTAGCGTGTATCCAATAAGGACGCTTGTATCGGAGAGCTTTGAGCTACACACTGTTTGGAAAAAAATCAATATTTTAACGCATGTCTACCTGTAGATCGATGAACATCGCTGCTGGGATGAGCTTTTTAGTTGAGAAATTGGGAACACCTAACGCTCGAGTATTGATAAACATTATAAAACACTAATCCATCAGTCAATCAATCAGCCGCTATTGCTAAATAAAAGACCGCTTATAGCGCGTATTGATACCGTTATTCAAACAGCAATACAAAGACATCGCCGCTAATCCGTCAAATGACCATTCAAATGTAAAAGATATCACAATATCTTCCATATATTCCTTCATCCATTTAGATATTTTGATAAGTAAATAGAAAAAAATATTTTGCCTGTAAGTCGTTGCTGCTTTAGTCAAGTAGGCATGCGCAAATTAATTTCAAAATATTCAGCAGATTAGTGATAACAACTTTGTGATCTGTCCAATGTTCTGATCTGTGAAAGGGTTAACACGCCCAGACACGTTTGTACACGCTTGATCAGTTGTATTAGATTTCTCAAGCGTGAGTTCCTCTAGAGGGCGATTCCGCTGTTATCCAATCAAATACTGACACGTCATACTGACGATTAGCACAACAGACATAAACATGGCGGGTATTTTTGCAATTTGTAGGCCAAACAAGGCGACTAACATCGGGCTTGTAAACTCATTACTTATAAAAAAAATTAGATCAAATGGAATACTAAGGATGATTTGGGGATTGTGTTTACAATTAAATGTGGTGGTTGAACCTGATTTATGGGCATTACCAACTTTGAGTTGTGCAAGAAAACATACAACAAATCATAGTCTTAAACAACGCAGTAAGTTCGTTTTTATTGAACACACAATACATTGGGTATATTTTTTAAAGTAAAAACATGCACAAATAAATATACAAACATGATAATATAATCGATAATTAAGCACACACCAAAGTTACCAGTTTCCGTTACACTTTTTCACTGCGTCCCGCGTGCGTCCTCGGGGACGCAGAGGGTTAATTTGTATGCGTCCCTCTGCCATTTTTATGCGTATATACGCGCAAAAGGACGCATAAGGGCAACTCTGACTACCAGTATGTAATTAATTATGTCACTGTGACCTTGACCGTTGAAACCAAAATCGATAGGGCTTTTCGGACCACCAGGGCTCATACATCTTTCTGTGTTTGAAATTCCATGACTTTCCCATGACTTTTCATGACCACAAATAACAAATTCCATGCTCTCCGAGAATGAGATTTGTGTTTATGATGTAGCTCCAAAAATAATAAGTCATTCGGCAAAATGTCAGCATAATTGCCTCTTGCAACACCCAAGCAGCAACAGCCTTGATTTGAAAAGTTATTGCCATAATTTTTATCGCATATAGAGGTGATTTATGGCAACAGATTTATTTTATCTTACATTATTATCATTTTCCATGACCTACAATGTATGATAAAACAAGAGGCCCCAGGGACCTGTGTCACTCACCTGGACTCCTGAGCACTCTAATTTATTGTCAAAATTGTTGGTCGGTTGTTTAGGAGTAGTCTTTTAAATGAGTTTGTGGACGATTTTGCAAGTCCAATATGGCCGCCAAACACGCTACATTTTGATTGCTCCACTGGGGCCATGTTTTCGACGTAGCTCCTTCCATTGAACAAACTTTAATGGCCGAAGGGCACAAGTCAGAGGTGTTCAAGAACATCAATAGACTTGGAGGTGTGGCTAATGATTCAGATTATGCAAAAATCAGCATAGCAAATGACATGTCCAAGGAGGACAGAGCTGCCAAGAAAAAGCTAGTAGAGGAGGCCAGAGCCAGACATGCTAATGACAAGTCGGGAAACTGGCAGTACCGGGTCAGGGGCCCCTTGGCGGATGTATATTGTCGAGGAAGAAAATGTGAGCGAAGAAATTAATGGTAATTAGTCACGGCGTGAAAACTGCAGACCTGAAGGTATCAAGTCCCTGAAGTGTGTATATACAAATGCGGATAGTTTACCAAACAAATTTGAAGAACCGCTAGAAAGGATTAAAAGTATGGAAAAAGAGCCAGACATTATAGTTATCACAGAAGTCCTATCAAAAAACTGTAGATACTTACTGACGAAAGAAGAATTATCAATTCATGGATATGAAATGATAACTGGAGATTTTGTAAATAATGGTGAGAGGGGTATTATTATGTATGTTAGGGCTCTCAACTTTAAACCAGTTGAACTCACCTTTGTAAATAGTTTTAATGAACAAAAGTGGATCAAGATCAACTTGAAGACCAATAAGAGGCTACTCATGGGAGCGACATACAGGAGCCCAGATAGCAATGGAAAGATTGAATCAGGCACAGGAAGTCTGTATTCAAATGGCAAGACAAAAAATGAAGAAACCCAAAATACCAATTCCACCACAGACATGGGACGCTATCAAGGGCAAAAGAGCAGCATGGAACCGATTTATGAAAACTCGTACTGAGCAGGAAAGGCTATATTACACTAGAGCATGTAACAAAGTTAAAACTGCTGTGAGAAATGCTAAAAGAGACAAGGAAAAGAACATAGTATGAAATGTTAAGACAAACCCCAAACTGTTCTGGAAATATGCAAACTCCAAACCAAAATGTTGTGTTGGAATATCTGAGCTGCATGCAGAGAAAGAGGGGGAGAGGGTTGTAGCTAGTACTGCTAGTGAGAAGGCAGAAATTTTAGCAGATTTTTTCACCATTGTTTTTACAGAGGAGCCATCAGAGGATCTACATAGGTTTGAGAAGAGGAACCATACATCAAAGTCTAACGACAGTACCTTTGAAGCCACAGAGGTCCACAAGCTGCTTGAAAATATAGATTGTAGTAAATCTCAGGGACCAGATAATGCACACCCAAGAGTCCTATATGAACTGCGGGATGTTATAGACAAACCACTGACCTGTACTTTTAACAAATCTTTTTCAACCGGTATAGTTCCAAAGGAATGGAAAATTCCAAATGTAACGCCTATTTCCGGCCAGTAAGTCTAACCAGCGTGATAGGAAAGCTTTTGAAAAAATTATTTCGGAGAAGAATGATCAAGCATTTGGAGAGCAATGAACTACTCAGTAAACAACAATTTGGATTTGTAAGTGCCAGATCAACTAGTCTACATTTAATTAAGTTCATGGACGAATGGACAGAGATCCTGGACAGAGGTGGTGCAATTGATTCAGTCTATATGGACTTCATGAAGGCGTTTGATAGTTGACCACAGGAGACTGATAACAAAGCTGAGAGGCTATGGGATGAGTGAGAAGATGTGTGCATGGATTGCAGACTTCCTAAGGGACAGAAAGCAAAGAGTCTGTGTGAATGAAGGAAATGTCAATTTCCCTTTCTCCGAGATCTAACAATACTCACCATTCTGATACTTCTGATATACAGCTGGCCTTGACAGCGGCTCTAGGATTATAGACTTAGAAAGCTTTACCGACTCCTGGGAACTGGGTACTCGGCTCCCAACTGCCGAGTACCCGTTTACCATAGAGCTCATATTGTTTGCATAGCCACCAAACACGAGAAAACTATGGCTTGCCTCCGTGGGGCTGGGAGGCTGGGTCCGTAACAGAATGGTGAGTATTGTTAGATCTCGGAGAAAGGGAAATTGACATTTCCTTCATTCTCCTTCGATCAATACTCACCATGCTGTTACTTCTGATATACACCAGATTTGATCAGTAACCTGGTGGGAAGGGGCAAGCCATAAATGCTAATTTTGCCCCTTGGAGAAAGATTTTAGACTTCAAACTTGACTAACGGAGACCTAAAAGGACCGTCAAGTTTACGGAACCGAATCACATTTGCATCACCGCCCCCCCCCCCTTTTCCTCCTAAGAAAAGGGAGAGAACTCACGAACATGTATCTCGCCTGAAACACAAATATGCCAAGAGGGTTAACTGCTCCCTGCATATTCCATGTATTAGCCTGGGAATGAGCATGAATATATAAGATGAATGAACATGATACACATCCATAATACAAAAAACTCTCACTATTGAATTACCTAATTGGACTCCAGACGCACCGCCTCGAACCATTCACTGGTTCGGCCATCAGTGACACAATCTGGTTGTCATCCTCTCGCTTGACCATGCCTGCTTTAGGTTCTTTTCTTACCAAAGTGAAAAAAGGGTGAAGAGCAGTGTGGTAACTAACTATCGTTTCAAAACAGCTAAAGCGAGTGGATTGGCTGAGTCTGACACATCCCTCATATAGTAATCCGTAAATGAGGACTCACAGTGCCATTGTGCAACGGCCATGATGTCCTCTAACGGAACACCATTGTAAAGGGCGGTCGAGGCGGCTATTCCTCTGACATCGTGTGCCCTTACGCCTTGCACCTGGTGCCCAGTCGCCATCTCGTGAGTAGTCTGAATGCATTCGACCACCCAACGAGAGATAGTATCCATGGATGCGGCGCCATAAGGCTTTTTATGGCAGATCCACAGATGTCTATCGTTCGACCGTAACGAGTCAGTCCGTTTCTTGTACTTAGTCAAAGCACGGACCGCGTACCAGACACTGGCATCACGATCAAACCTAGTTAACTTCGGTATAATGATCGGTTTGCCGGGATATCTCAAAGATTGGTTCTTTGACATAAACTCTGCTCTTGGCAGAAGATGCAGACCTTCTCCAGAAACAACAAATCGGTCCCTCTCTGCCGAAAGCGCATGGATCTCACTGCGCCTTCTAGCTGAGGAAGCTGCCAATAGAAAGACCGCCTTTAGAGTCAAATGCTTTAGACTAGCCGAACGCAACGGTTCGAAAGGGTGCTTGGCCAGTACATTAAGCACTAAAGATAGACTCCAGGCTGGAATGACTACCGGTTGTCTCGGTCGGAGATTGCTCATTCCCTTCAACATCACATTTAACTGGGCCACCTCTGGACTATCCCTGTTGGCTAGACAAGGGATAACTGATGCCAAAGCTGACTTGTATCCAGCAACTGTGACGGGAGCTAGTCCTGAAAAGAACAGCTCACAGAGAAAGTCTGCTATTTGCTGAATAGTGGATTGAAAGGTATCAATACCCTTTTCTTCACACCAGTCTGCAAATCTGTTAACCTTGTTGTTATATGACTTGAAGGTTGACCTCCTTCTCGCAGCCGCGATGAAATCAGCAGCCTGTCGAGAAAAGCCTTCCGACGTGGAACGTTGTTTGATAACATCCACGCAGTCAATTTGAACATTTCGGGACGCTCGTGTAGGAAGCGTCCCTTGGCCTGGGAGATTATGTTCGGAATCTCGGGCAACTGCACACGATTTTCCACCAACAGATCTAGAAGATCCGTGAACCACGCCCTGCTCGGCCAATATGGCGCTATTAGCAGGACCAGACACGGTTCCTCCCTGACCTTCACCAATACCTTCGGTAGAAGAATGGTGGGTGGGTACGCGTAAGTGTGCATCCCCCTCCAGCTTATCGCCAGAGCGTCTGTATCGACGGCATTTGGATCTGGAATCGGCGAGACATATGTCATGATTTGAGCATTTTCCTTTGTGGCGAACAAGTCCATGTTGGGTTTGCCCCAATGCTCGAAGAGCCGTCGCAGAACTGGAGGGTTGAGGGACCATTCTGTTGGCAGAATTCTCTGTCTGCGAGACAAAGCATCCGCCAGAATGTTCAATCGGCCAGGAATATGAGCTGCTTTCAAAACAACCGAGTAATTCCTGCACCATTGAATCAAGTGCCACACTCTGATACACAGAGTGGGCGACCTGGTCCCGCCTTGGCGATTTATATATGATACTACTGTCGAATTGTCCGACCGTATCAATATCACCTTGCCCCTGATCATCGGAAGGAACTCTTCCAACGCCAGTTCCACTGCCATCATTTCCAACAGATTGATATGCAGCTGACCCTCCGGGAGAGTCCATGTGCCCGAGACCTGGTGTTCTCCCAGGCAGGCACCCCACCCCTCCAGCGATGCATCCGTGTACACGGACAGCTGGGGGTGGGGTAGGTGCAGCGAAACCTCTACTAGGAGATTCTGACGCTCCTTCCACCATACAAGATGCGACATTATCGGCTCCAAAACTGGTACCAGTTTTGACAGGGGTTCTGTTCTCTGTTTCCACAGAGACATCAGATACAACTGGATAGGCCTTCGCATTAGAGCAGCGTACGGGATAACCTGCTCCATGGAGACCATCATCTGAAGGAACCGCCTCGCCTGAATGTGGTTTCCCACTCGAAAACTCTTGAGGATGGCTAACAGAGACACGACTCTGGGCTCTGACGGGTACACCCTGCGCTCCTCGAGATCGAATCCCCAAATAAACGAAATGTTGAGTGGGCGTCAACTCGGATTTCTCCTCGTTGACTATCCAGCCTAGATCTGAAAGTAACCTCAGAGTCAGAGCAGTATCCACGTTCAACCTGGCTGCCGAGTCTGCCTTGATCAGCCAGTCGTCTATGTAGGTGTGTAGCGCCACGTTCTCTTTTCTGAGAAACGCTGTCACCGCAAGGACCACTCTTGTGAAAACCCTCGGAGCTGTCGACAGGCCAAATGGGAGAACAATAAACTCCCATACTTGATTCTGAAACGCAAATCTCAGAAACCTGTGACAACTCCTGTTCATCGGAATGTGGAAATATGCATCTTTCAGATTGATCGATACACACCACATTCCTTTCCTCAATCACGCCATTACCGACCTCGGCGTTTCCATCTGGAACCGAGGCGTATGGATAAACCAATTTAATGGCCTGAGATTGAGTATGGGTCTCCATCCCCCTGTGCTCTTGGGGACAAGGAACATGTTTGAATAGAAGCCTGGAGTGTTTCGGTTTGCTGGTTTTATTGCTCCCTTCAGAAGCAAACCCGACACTTCCTTTTGAACGGCTTCTAACTTGTCTGGCTCCCTTGGTACGGGTGTCCAGACAGGTGCCAAAGACAGATTTTGTGGTGGAAAGTCCCACCACTCCGGCATGTAACACTGGGATAACCATCCCAGGACCAGACTCTCTGACGTCACACCTCGCCAGGCCTCGACGAAACGCATGAGCCTTCCCCCCACCATAGACGCCTCGACGTCTAACGGGGTTGTCCGGCTCGTAGTCCGCTCCCCCCTCTTTCTTAACGAGAGAGAGGGAGAAAACCATTTCGTTCTAGGCACGACGGGCATAACTGGCACCGATGTTCCTGTCGCACAGGCGCGGTCCAGACGGATATGAAGGGAGCTCTCGTACCCTCAGGTACGATCCGGCCCCTTCTGTCCACCCTTTGAGGACTTACCCTTCCCCTTCCCGCCTCTAGGGCGGTCAGGAGCAACCTTGGGGAGGGTAGGCGCCTCTACAACCTTCCTGGCTTTCTTCGCCGGCGGCGGCTGAGAAAAGCCAGCTGAAGCAGAAGTCGCAACAGGCTTAGCTTTTGCCTTGCCCTTATGCTTCTTCTGCTTCTTTGAAGGTTGTCCCGCTAGCGGTTTCCCTACAGCCCCTAGTGCGTGCGCTTGCCACACTAGCTCTAGCTGCAGGTTGACCGCTAACCGATTCTGCACGATACTGGCTGTATCCTCTAAGATGGCCCGCGCCTGGCCACCGAAGATGCTAGGCCCTGTCAGGGGCATCCCAAGAAGACGCTCCCTGACTGCCGTAGCCGGACGCATATGGTCAATGACCATTTGCCTCCTGGATTTAGTCACTCGCGCTTGCACCCTTGCCAATGCGTCCATAGACAGCACCAGGCCATCATTTACGCACGAAAGCGCCACAGGTGGCACAGGGTGGCCTGCCCCCGCTTCAGCCCACACCGACTGAAGGAGACGATACGATACGACATCGCATAGGGACAGGACTTCCTCTTGGTGTACCTGAGCCTTGTCCACAAGTGCCGGACCGGGGCCACCCGCCCCGGCACTCTGAACGCCCAGTACCCATCGGTCATCCTCAGTGACCGACGGGACTACACCATATCTGTCGTATTCCCCCCCCCCCCCGCGGAATACGACATCTTGCCCGCACCTCCCTGGAGGCCACAGGGAGCTGACCCTTGGTTATAAGTTGTTTGCTATAAATAGCCTCCAACAATTCTATGAACCATGGATCCAGTCCCACAGACTGGATCCGGGCCGCGGGCAAAATCCCTGTCCTGATCGACGTAACCGACGGACGGGGCGCATCTTCATCGGCCATGGCCGAAACCACAGACGGGTCAACCCTGGCTAGCCACGCCAGAGCCTCTGACCAATCTATCTCCGATGAAGACACACCCGCAAACACGTCGCCCGTTGACGTGTTCACGGGTCTGCCAGCCACGGCCTCCCGGCAAGGAGCCACGGCTGACACGCCAGGCACTCCGGTACCACACGGTTCCGCCGCCACCCCATGAAACACTGGCTAGGTCCGCACGGAAAACTGTACGGACCCGTAGCAGTCCCGTAGCCAGACACGGGCGCCAATGGCACCCCACGTCCAACTGCCGGACCAGGCGAGATAAGTGAGTACCACGCCCGGCCCGGCCGACCCGTTACCGTGTCGGCTGGTGCCAAACCAACCGTCACGGAACCGGTGCCCGGTACCAGATTAGCCTAAGCCACAGGCGGAGCCACTGCCCTGGCTTGCGCCAAGCCAGACAAATGGAGGTCGATTCCGTCCAGGACGGAATCGACCTCCATATTCTCCACCTGCGGCATCACAGGCCGCAGCAACCTCTCCTCCTCGGCCTCCTCGTCTTCAGACTCCGAAGAGTCTTCACTAGACGAGGAAACTCCCACACCTGACGGGCCGGCCACCGCTACTGGACCACCCGGAGGTGGCTGCAGAGAAACAAAACCCATCTGGCCGGAGCCAGACGGGACTGCCAGGGGTCCGTACAAGACGGCCCCCTAGGAAACCAGTCCAGAACCCTGTCCGAGGACAGGGTCCATACCAGGCATGGGGAGAAACTTCCCCCCAACCTTTGGTAGCAGGGACGACACCAGCGTGGGCAGAACGCTATGCAGAAAACCCTGCATAGCCGGACCAAACCACGCCGGCGGTGCCATCTCCAGCTGGGGACATGGAGCACCCCCACCGGCCGAACCGGGCGCTCCACGATTTACTCTCGGACCGCCTGACCCCGCGTCAGACCCAGCCAAGTCCTTCTGGGCAAGGAACTTAACCATCATATCCACGGACCACACTGCGCACACATTACACCTATGGTCTAGGTTACAATCGAAACACCTAACACAGACATGGTCTTTGAATACGACTCGTACAAATTTATGGCACTCGTCACATGATGGCGGGGTTGGCTTGGCCTATAAAATAAGCACAAACCTACAATTACAAGCGGAACGAGACCCTGATGGAAGGCAGACAATTAATTTTCAAATAATTTGACTCATAAATTAAGCGTATCCCTCCCGCACCCCACCCCGCAACGTTACAACAAAGATCGCATTGATTATGATGACAAGAACGAAGCGGGCATAAAACACACCCATATTAGATCCTCCAGGATGTGTAACGGCTCCAGGAATCATATCGCATAGCATTCAGGGTATATTTACCAATCAATATAAATTATACTCCCTAACGAAAGCCAAACGATATATGAAGAAAACAACAAAATGTATAACAAACTGCTGTATCACACGGTAAAACCGCAGACCACGCATCTACTCAAGAATTTTGAAACCACCGATCATTGCAAACCGATCGTGATCGCACGTAAACTTGAACATTCTAAAGTTTCCGGTACCATTTTTAGTACGCAGCACCCAGAACGAGATGCGCGAATTAATGAAAATTTTTTCTTCACATAAACATCCGAGCGACCGGGTGTGACGTCACCCGCTCGGATCCTACGGAGAACGACGTCAGCCGATATTCGTGTTAGAAATACCGTAGCAAACACCTATTTTCATATCTGCCGATCGCCTGTTGGGGTTTAAAGAAGGCGATCGTCTGGCATATATCGTTGTTAGCACACGTCCCAGATTCTCTGGGGTCAGAAATCAGGACATGCGACACAGCGAAATTTAGAGACCTAAGTCTTTTAACTATGGATAATAAAGAATGATACAACCTGGTTTTCATCGGCGGTATTCTCCATAGTATCCAGTTAAATCCTTCAAGAACGCACAAACTATCACTTTACAGACAAAGACTTAGATTTCTTTAACAAAAGACACTAAAATCTTCTCCCTGCAGAAAGCATGTATTGCTCTTGTTGCTATGCAAACAAGAATGAGCTCTATGGTAAATGGGTACTCGGCATATGGGAGCCGAGTACCCGGTTCCCAGGAGTCGGTAAAGCTTTCTAAGTCTATAATCCTAGAGCCGCTGTCAAGGCCAGCTGTATATCAGAAGTAACAGAATGGTGAGTATTGATCGAAGGAGAAAGGAGTATTTTCTGAATGGCAAACGGTTACGAGTGGAGTTCCGCAAGGTAGTGTCATTGGACCGGTTCTATTTGCACTCTTCATAAATGACCTACCTGATTGTGTGCAGTCAGGCGTCTACCTATACGCGGATGATACCAAAGTATGCAGGGAAATTAGGAATGAACATGACAGCGCAATGCTACAGAAGGATCTGGATGCCCTTCATCACTAGTCTGAAACTTGGCTATTACGATTTCACCTTGATAAATGTAAGTACTTGAAATTGGACACAGGTTGGTAAATGATGACAAAAAGTACAAGCTGTATGACTGTAAAGGAGAGACCGTGGAATTAGGATCAGTCGAGCAAGAAAAAGATATTGGAGTTGTTGTAGACTGCCGGCTAAATTTCAGATGCCATATGCAAACCAAGGTAAATAAGGCCATGGGAATCATGCCAGCCATCCGCAGAACTTATACATACCTGGATGAAGAAAGTTTTACATTGCTTTACAAGGCACTAGTAAGATCCCAACTTGAATATACTGAAGCTGTATGGTCGCCCTATAAAAAGTCTGACATAGATGTCATAGAAAATGTACAAAGGCCAACCCAATGTGTAACCTCGCTGAAGGGACTTTGCTATGCAGATAGACTGAGCAAACTAAAGTTTCCAACACTGAGATATAGGCGAATGAGAGGGGACATTATTGAAACCTACAAGATCATCCATGGTATATATGACAAACATGTCACAGAAGACCTCTTCAAGTTCAAAATTTCAGATACCAGAGGGCATGAGTATAAAATACAGAACTTTGCTAGACTGGCCGTAGGAAATATTCCTTTGTAGACCGTGTCACCGATGTCTGGAACGGACTACCACAGGAGGTTGTAAGTGCGCCGAGCATCAGATGTCTTGAGAGCAGACTCGACATGTTCTGGAACAAGTTGGAAATGAAATTTGATCATGATGCAGCTTATGCCCTCTAAGTCAGATACATTGGTCTGGAGGCTACAGAATGAGACACAGATTTGGTGTGGAATCACATCGATCCTGATGTCTAGACTGTGTAAGCTTACTTACCAGTATAATTGTACTTTGAGAAAGGAATGGGTGTGTAATCACATCGTTCCCAATATCTATAACTATGTAATTTATATTTAAGCTAGGTACATACCAGTACAATTGTATTCTGAGAAGGGAACGGGTGTGGAATCACACTGTTCATAATATCTAAAGTTATGTAATCCACGTGTATGTTGAATTTCTTAACTGTCGTATGAGATATGGATTTGGTGTGTAATCACATCACTCCTAATATCTAAAGTTACGTATTCCCCATAGGTAGCTTTTGAATTGCTTAACTGTAGTATGAGATAGTGAAGTGGTGTGAAATCACATTGTTCCTAAGCTCTAATTGTATGTAATAGCTAGGTACATACCAGAATAATTGTATTCTGTGAAAGGAATGGGTGTGTAATCACATTGTTCCTAATAGCTAAAGTTATGTATTCCACATGTATATTGAATTGCTTAACTGTCGTATGAGATAGGGATTTGGTGTGTAATCACATCACTCCTAATATTGAAAGTTACATATTGCACAGGTAGTTTTTGAATTGCTCAACTGTAGTAGGAGATAGGGAAGTGGTGTGAAATCACATCGTTCCTAAGCTCTAATTGTATTAACAGCTAGGTACGTACCAGTATAATTGTATTCTGTGACAGGAATGGGTGTCCAATCATATCGTTCCTAAAAGCTAGTTATGTATTCCACATGTATATTTGAATTGCTTAATTGTAGTATGAGATAGGGAAGGGATGTGAAATTCACATCGTTCCTAATTTCTAATTGTATGTATTTCACATGTATGTAGGCCTATATGATTTGTAACTAAAAAGCATGAGTTATGGAATAGGTGTGAAAATTGTCACTATATTAATTGCTTTTAAATGTATCAGGAGAAAGGGAAATGGTGTGTTATCACATCATTCCTAACCTGTAATATTTATGTATCATGCATTGTTATAACATATAAGTATGGGTGTGCTGGTGCACTGTAGGATGGCATGGGGAATGGGTGAGTTATCACCCATTTCCTTTTTCATGCTGCTCTACACCAGTACACACTGGTTATAACAGCAGTCCCAAATTGTATATATGTATGTATGTATGTATGTAAATGTGGAATTATGTAATTAAGAATGCTAAAATATACTATATATACTTAAATATAACCTCTAGTCAACATATTAAGTATAAACTGTGACCTGCATCACAATATCAATGTACGTATAGAGTTTATTAGCCAATACAAATAAGGAGCATGAGCAGAACATAAACGATAAAGGCACCAGTCTGCGTTCTGTAAACTATCTAATCTAATTAGGGCATGCTATTCTCATACTTGCACCCAGTCACCAGAACAAATAATAATAATAATAATATTAATAATAAGAAGAATATCTGTCATAATGGTAACTACCAAACAACTAACTCTACCATCACAGCCTAAAAAATACTTTGTCATTGATAATAAGAATATGTAATATAGAATTATTAACTTAAGCAAGATAAGCACACATCCCTCTGTCATGTCTTTCCCTGTAAAAATGTAAATTGTTATACGTCTATTAACTGTTGGACTGCTGGAAGCGGACAATAACTCCAATTGGCAATGACTCTGGATTGGCTGAGTATTTTAGAAAAAATTTGACTGAAAGTTGCTTGTGGCTTAGCCACAGACAACGTTCGGTCAAATTGTTTTAGAGGTACTCAGCATACCCTGAGTTAGGCTCCATGGAAAATGTAGACTGCAGAGGCTTGGCAGCGAGACAGTTAACTATATGTATATATAGGACTATAACATGTTAACCATATGTATTCAGTATTCTCATGTCCTATACTGTTGTTGTTATATGTTATATGTTATATGTAGGGGTCCACCGCCACATAGGCCCTGCCTTTGGTGGACTACCTGTTGTGAAACTGTAGATGTATATTCTATATCAAAATAAATAATCTTGAACTTGAACTTAATCTAGCAGGGTAAGTAGTGATGAATCGTCTGTATTTTAATGTCGATTTTAAATATACACGAATATTTTTTTATATGGATTTCTGTGCTATCACTTAGATATGGTAACATATATGTTCGAATTTGAGTTACGAAAACCGGTAACTGTAGTTAATTAAGTGAATTTGTAAGCAAATAGAGAGTTTAACATCAGTAAAACACTATACATTATTAATGGTAGTAACATATTTATGAGATGCCATTTTAATTAAACCTGTATGAATTTTGTTGTTATCTTAACATGGTTGTTTCACGACGAAGACGACAAAAAATTTCTCCATGGAAATCATTTTCTTCTTGTTGTGTAAATTCCGCAATCTTTTCCCCACCCTTACCACCACCAAACAGAGGTGGTCACCCGAGCACTTTTGACTGTACAATCTATTCAGCAAGTGCTCTAGAATTGTCAAGATCCTTTCAAAGTAATTAGTGTGATCTTAGTAATATATCTCAGCTTGCTCAGTCTATAAGGTTGCTAACTCCATTCATTCAGAAATCTCTTAATCCGCTTGCTGTCAATATTGGCTTATTGAATGGCCAGTTGCATTAAAAGAGAAGAAATTTGAAAATTTAAGACTGATATGACTGGCTTGGTAATCGAGTCAGTCATTCCAGTGGTAAATCTTCAAAAGTTATCTTGTTGGATTGCAAATGGACATTTACCACGATCAATACATAATAGATGCTGATAATTCTGCATGATATGGGTTAATTTACTGTTCGCCCATCGTGATTAGAAGCACCTGCAATTCAGTCTGACTATACACACATACTCAGCCATGTGTGACTAAGATGATCTCAGACAATGTTAACATTTAAACCTTTGAATCTTGAAGTGCCAGAATCTTAGTTCAGGTCTTGAATAAGCTGACGAACATTTTAAAACAAATTTGACTGGAAGCATTTACCCACAGGTGCCAGTCAAATTATTTTCAAAATATTCCACATAATATTTGCTAAATTCATACAGATATTGCATAAGCTGATAACTATTTTGAATGTATTTTGACTGAAACCTGTTGCTGCCATAGGCGCAGTAGCGGCTATCAGTCAAATTCCTTTCAAAATCTTGAACATTATATTTGATAATTATTTAGAAAGTGATTTGACTGACACATGTTGCTTCCATAGGCGCAATGGCTATCAATGAAATTACCTTCAAAATGGTCAACATAATATTTAGGAATCTGACAAATTAATGCCTTAATGGCTACCCTTTGATGGTGAAATAAGTATTGTGTTTTCATAGTAAAGTTCCAGGTGCAGACAAAGAGAAGACTATTTTTGAAAATTTTACCCTGGAATAACTGGTTCAATAAGCGAGCCAGTCATTCCAGTGGTAAAATTAAAAAAATAGTCTTCTCCTCATCTGCAAAAAGTGTTCCTAAATATATTCACTACCAGCAGATACATAGATGACAGATGCATGCTCTGCTCCAGAATTTCAGTACCAGACCTGTGCCCAAATATTCAAATGCATTTGCACTTGCATTTGAATCGTTTACAAACATTTGCATTTAAATGCAATACCCTGCACTTGTACCCAAGTCTGACGTATGCCCGCATGTATGCACACCCACACATACGCACATCTGCATGCATGCCTGCATACATGCATGCCTGCACACACGCCTGCACACCCGCACACACGCTCATACATAGGCATGCACTATGACGAAACGTCTAACGTGATGCATAGTGCATGTCCATAACAGATAGTAAATTTGTGATAGGTTTCGTTAAGGTTATTTTTAATTGTAACATATTCCACTAATATTTACACTTTTTTGCTGTCAGATTTGTATATACATATTTCGATTCTGTTATGGAGAGGATTATCTTCGCGAATTGCCACTGTAATGACTGTAATGACTGGTTAGGTTATCTAGCAAGTCATTTCATGGTTAAAAGTCTGTGGCTGGGCTTCTCTCTGTCTGCAGGTGTGGGTGGAGCTTAGCTAGAGATGGGCGAGGCATAGCTAAAATGGTAGGTCCATTAGTACACTGTGGGCAATCAGATATTCCATTATAATCACTTAATAGACTGTCAAGTTGTACGAGTTGTATGTCTTTACCATTTAACAAACATTATGTAGAATACTTTGGAAAGTAAATTGGCTGGACATTGTTGCCATCATAAGCAATAACATCACCCAGTCAAATTATTTTCAAAATATTCAACAGCTTACCCGTTTAGTTTTCTGGAAATTGCTAGTCACATGTATTACCGATATTAAAAATTGGTATATTTCATGTTTATACTACTTCCGGGTTACTATAATTATGTGTATGTTCCAGTCATGAACCCCACCCCCCCCCCCATAATGACTAGTACACATACACGAGCTTAGCATTCACCCAAGGCAATATTGGTAACAGCTGGTCTAGTAGAACTACATATTTCTCTATTCGCTAATGCCCCCCCCCCCCCCACACCACAAAACATTGTTATGAATAATGATCATACTGCCCCGCTCAGAGTGGTCTGTACTATTCAGCCGTATCGATTTTTTTCATAACATTGCCTATATACAGTACAGCTCAGGGGTAAGATAACACAGGTTTCTCTAATCACTAATGCACCCCCACACCCCTACACCAACCAAAATTATTAATAACACACATATAGCCTACTTAGACCAGTTTGTCGTATTCAATGTTAACGATTTTCTTACAGACCTTTAATTTGTGATGGGTCATTAGCCAGGTGTGCCAGGTGTTGGCATAACTCCAGAGACTATGTCAAAATTATGGATCTGGGAAAGCAAAAACGGCATTTGAAAAATATTTTAGCCTACATATGATAAAAGCATTTTAAAACCCATAGTTATAACATCTGCAGAGAAAAAAACATTTTTATGTGAACATCGTTTAATTCGTGAGGTTTTTTCATACCATTATTTATATACAGTACAGCTCAGAGGTAAGGTACCATGTCTATAAACGTGAACAGAAATATGTTAGTAAGAACTGTTTTCTCGTGTATTTAGGGTGTAAATTGATTTAATTTGAAAACAACTGCGGACTTAGGCGACAATGTCTTTCAATTCAGTTATGTTCAAAACATTTGACAGTACGTTTTATTTTTTGTTTGTAAACATGTTAGATTATTTCTGGGTTGGACTGTACTTGAAATTGATTCCTAAACCGATGTGTCATATTCAGCGTTATCAATTTTTCTTACAGACCTTTAATTTGTGATGGTTCATTAGCCAGGTGTGCCAGGTGTAACTCTAGAAACTATGTCAAAATTGTAGATCTGGGAAAAGCGAAAAGTGCATGTGAAAGCCATTTTAAACTACATATGTTAAAAACTGTCTAAAAACCATATTGTTAAAACATCTGCAGACAAAGAAAACATGAGACAACGTTTTTATTACGACGTTCAACGTTGAAGCGCTATAAGCCTATAATCTAATAATTTATGGACTAAGCTTTTGACAATTCTATCGTCTTTTGCTAAATCTGCATGTGACTCTATAATTAAAATCATGTAAAATCATGTGCAGGCGATGATACAGAACTCGCCCCAACGATTCGATAACAGGGGCTGGACTGTAATGCCATTATTTGTCTTGCAGCAAACATTTAAAGTTATTTCTTAGCTGTACTGTAACATCTTTCAGCCACGTAATGATACACACTTTATTTAACCCTTTAATGCCCAATTTGTTAAAAAATTTAATATTTACTTATTGAATGTCAATTTGCAGACCAAGAAAAGACTATCTTTAAAAGTTTATCACTGGAATGACTGGCTCAGTTATTTAGCCAGTCATTCCAGTGGTAAATGTTAAAAAAAATGTGTTAAATCCGCCAATGACTCTATAATTGAAATCATGGTCAGTCCACGTGCATGCTGATATAGATAATATATACAAAACTCACCACAATGAGTCGATAATAGTGGCTGGACTATAATGTCATTATTTCTCTTGCAAATATTTAAAGTTGTTTCTTAGCTGTACTGTAACATCTTTCAGCAACATAATAATACACACTTTATTTAACTCTTTAAGGCCTAATTAGTTCAAAAAATTAAAACTATTTACTTATTGAATGTCAATTTGCAGACCAAGAGAGGGCTATCTTTAAAAGTTTACTACTGGAATGACTGGCTTGGTTATCTAACCAATCATTTCAGTGGTAAATTGTCAAAACATAGCCTTCTCTTGGACTACGAATGTTCATTCCCCAGTAACCACTACAGAGGCTGGTTTTAGCTGGCTTCATCATGAACAGGCTAATCAGAGCGCATAAAACCCATTTTAAAAGAGAAAACATTATAAGGGTTAAAAAGATTTTTAATGAAATCGAAGGATTAAATTCTAAGATGTTTTGAACACTTGTGAAGTCTAGGACATAATGCTAATTAACCATGACACTTTAAGCAGCCATAAAAGTCAGATGTAGAGGCTCTAGCTGATGAAGAACATTTCCAAATCTGTGCTGTTGAAAACTGTTGCTGTTTTTAGCATCACCATGCTCCTGCAATATCATTTTCAAAATGAACCTCAATGGTTGCTTCAAGTTGTTGCTATGCAGATTTGCGGATGCACATTTATAGATGCAGCTGAGTGTGGTGGTCGTGTGTACATACAAACCTATATTCGTACAGATTTGTGGCCACATGTCCGGCCTGCAGTCGCACATTTACACATGCGACCGAGTGTGGGGTTCAAGCATACATCCAGCCCTATACAATGTCTCAAATTCAATCGCTTTTTTCACTACAATTTAAACAACCCAAAGGGCCAGACGTGTATTTTATCTACATGGTAGTTAGGGGAACCATATGCAGTAAGAAGATTTCTCCAACTACAACCTAAAAAAACCTTCACTAATAAATTTATATTAAAATAATAGGTTTATCCTATACTCAATATGCCAAGACATAAATGTCTCAAATGTGATTCAACTTTTGCTAGGTCGCATGACCTGGAGCGACATAAGACCTGATTCTATATCAATGAAGATAGTGAGAATCTAGAGAGTGAAGATGACGAGATGACACAGATGAAGAACGAAGATGATAAGCCAATGGATTTGGATGGTGAAGCCTATGACGACTCAATGGAGTCTGAGAGTGATGATGCCTTAACTGAGTCTGAAAGCGATGATGAAGGTGATTATGACAAAAAAGACATAGACAATGACTTAACGGAGTCTGAGAGTGAACATGAAAGTGAAGATGAAAAAGAAGTCATGGGCATTCAGGAGCTCTTCGCCATATTCCAAAATATTAAGCAGGACTTAGACACTGAATAATCAGGTTTAGAAGATGAGGTTGATGACGCAAACATAGACCCCAAAGGTGTAGACAAAGAGTCTATTTCCGTATATATACTGATGCATTAGTTGCAAAGTGTACTGACATAATGCATCAGTGGAGAAGATTACAGAACTCTATGCGCATTAAAATAATTCGTAGGGAAACTAAAGATTTTATCACCACGCAATGCGCATACAATGAAGCAGTCTTTGCAACATTTCACAAAGGACAATTTCTGATCACAGAGTACGTAAGCAACAATCTAGATGCCGATGTTGATGATGATTCTGGTGGTGATGATGATGGATCTGATACTGAAAGTATTGATATGACTGATGCGTAAGGTATCAGTATACCCGTAGACTCGTGGATCTCCAGAACATTGACTATTTATTTATGCTAGTAACAGAACCTATATGTTCATTCTATCTAATATGAGGAATTCAATAACATTATAAATATTGACGGCGATCATAACGTCACCATGGACTACTACACACACGCATGCATGCATGCACGCATGCACACATGCACACATGCATGCATGCATGCATGCATGCATGCATGCGTGCGTGCACACACACACACACACACACACACACATGCGCGCAAGCACGCACTCACTCACGCATGCATGCACGCATGTATAGTTATTTGAAAATTAAAAAAATATATACTTATTGTATAAAGTGGAATGGAATTGAGTAATATACCTTTGTAACATCCATATCATTCCATGTAATAGAGGGATCCATTTAGCTATGTCCCACCCACTTCTAGTTATGCCCCGCCCATTTCTAGATATGTCGGCGCCAATTGAAGCTAAATTGTAAGCTATCTTCATGTAGTCTATGCGATTTCTCACACCAATTTCTACATTTTTTCAAATTTTCAACACACGTTTCAAGTATCATCATAAAGTACTACTATAACAAGTCAAACTTCTTTTCAAAACAGATTTTATAACATATTTCCGAAAGCTACACTCAAACAATTTCTACATCCCGGAGAGGTAACTAACTTTTCCTTATTATAAAGATTTTATAACGTTTTCAGGGTATATTTTTAAATAACTGAGTCTAGATTTTAAGGTTATATAATCTCTGTCTAAATATAGCAGAAAAATGTATTTTGACTATTGGACTTTAACAACTTTTGATGAAAATTACGAATTGCTTATGTTCCTGTCTTCAAATGAAAAAGGACGTGAGAAAATCCTTTCCTACAAATTAGATTTTGGTATAGTTAATACCAAAGACTCTCCACTAAACATAGTTTCTAGCCTATAGTCTTAATTTGCTGGCAAAAATTTATTAATGAGAAATGTTTTGATTTAAAGTTGAGTAATACCCCCAGTTTTTCCACCCTCACATATATTCCTTATGGGTCAGACACCTGTTATATAAAACATAAAAAGGACGTAATTTGCACTTTGTCTGGATTATTATAATTTACATCATTAGAAACTGAATAGATGTTACTTTCCGGTCATATGTGTTAAATTCTAAACTAATCATACATACAACCGGAAAATGCCGATTTTATCAACCTCGCCTCATTATTTCATAGTAAATATCTGGACAAGTCGTACTGCCAAACTAGCGCATGCACATGGGTATTTTGTCTCAATTGTTGAGCATGATCCGACCCACTGCAGCCCCACACATCGGAACACTCTACAGCTGTTACAATTCAATGCAATTATGATATTATGTGTATCTTTAACTAAGTAATTTTATCATTTATACATTAATTTGTTTATTCGTGTACTTCAAAGCGGTTATCGAAATAAAGTTGAATTGAATTGGTGTGACCTCCAGCTGTACACACGACCCACCTGCTAATGACCCATCCCAAATTGAAGGTCTGTAAGAAAATTGATAACGTTGAATATGACAAAGTGGTCTGAATAGGCTATATGTTTGTTATTCATAACAATGGTTGGTGTAGGATGTGTGTGGTATGTTAGTGAATAGAGAAAAGTGTGTTTTGTCCAAGTTAGGAATCAATTTCGAGTACGGTCCAGTCCAGAAATAAGCTAACATGTTTAGAAAACAAAAATAAAACGTACTGTCGAATGTTTTGAACATACCTAGATTGAAAGACATTGTTGCCTAAGACAGCAATTGACTTCAAATTAAATTACACCCAAAATACACAAGAGAACAGTTCTTACTAACATGTTTTCTGTTCACCTTTATAGATATGGTATCTTACCACTGAGCTGTGCTGTATATAGGCAATGTTATGAAAAAAAAATTGATAACGCTGAATAGTACAGACCAGTTTGAGCGGGGCTGTATGATGACTATTCATAGCAATTTTTGGGTGTGGGGGTGTGGGGCGGCGTATTCTACATAATGTTTATTAAATAGTAAAGAAATACAATTTGTACAACTTGATGGTCTATTATGTGATTATAATGGAATATCCAATTGCCAATAGCATGCTAATGGACCTTCCATTTTTAGCTATGCCCCGCCCATCTCTAGATAAGCTCCACCCACACCTCGAGCGTGTTGCGGTTGCAGACTGAGAGAAGACCAGCCACATACTTTGAACCATAAAATAATTTGCTAGATAACCTAACCAGTCTTTGCGGTGGCAATTCTCATTGCAGTGGCAATTCCTGAAGATAATCCTCTCCATAACAGAATCGAAATATGTATGTACAAATCTGAGGGCAAAAAAGTGTAACCATAAGTGGAATATGTTACAATTAAAAATAATCTTAATGAAACCATATAACAAATTTACTAGCTGCTATGGTCATGCATTATGCATCACGTTAAACGTTTCATCATAGTGCGCGCATGCGTGCAGGTGTGCATGCGTGCAGGCATGCATACGTGTGGACAGGGGTATGTACGGGTGTGTGGGCATGTATGCGTGAGGGCATGCAGGAAGGCGTGCATGCGTGAGAGAGAGAGAGAGAGAGAGAGAGAAAGAGAGACGATAGGTAGATGAAGTATGTGGAAGTTTGAGATATAAAATACTGGGGTAGATCTCTTAAACCCTCTTAGACAAAATCACAATTTCAGGGTATGCAGACAGGAAAGTGGTTAATGTTTGGAATAGACCTGAACCTCCATATTGAGCTATGGACCATACATCTCTATCTAAGCTCCACCCACACATCGATCTCTGAACACCCTGACTAGCCATTTCCAGAAGACTATAAGTGTAAGCTGTTGAATATTTTGAAACTAATTTAACTGGACGATGTTATTGCTTATGGCGGCAATTTTTATTGAAATCGGAAAGAACCATCGCCTATAATCCGTCCAAACCCTGAGTCAACTTACACAGGAAATTCTTCCCAATATTGCGTGGCTGCTCGAGGCACGTTAAAAATATAATAGATAGTTATTAATCTAACTCGATTGAAAATTGATTCACTGAACTTTGTATGACTCTGATGATCATTACACTCGGTCAGAATTGTTTTAAAGCTCAACTAGTTAATTTTAATCAGTTGGCGTAATAACTAACTGATTGTCCTTATGTGATACATTGACCCTTATATATTGCCATGGCTAAAAAGCGCCGAGGTTCAGAACTTTAATGATCATTCTATTAGACTGACAGAGTCGTCTTCCACAATCACTCGACAATTGTCCTTGTGCGATATATTGACTATTTAGAATTAATCTCCCATGATTGAATGAGTTCCCAAAGTCAGAAAAAAGATGAGTCCAGACATGCAACCAGTCAATAATCATTACGCTATGCATTAACCCGTGTTAATCATTACGCTAATTACCCGTAAACTCACATGATTGTATGCCAGGAGACATGTGATTTAACGAGGGGTGGGGCTTCGTGATTGAATGAGTTCCCAGAGTCAGAAAAAAGATTAGTCCAGACATGTACCCTGTCAATCATCCTTAGACAATGCATTAACCCGTGTCAATCATTACGCTAATTACCCTTAAGCTCACATGATTGGATGACAGGAGTCACATGATTTAATTCAAAAGGCGGCTGATATCAAAGGAAAAAGGTGTAAAAATAACAAAAGAGAACAATATGACTGCTGAAAGTTGTTGCTGCCTGAGGCAGCAACTACTTAAAAAGTGTGAAAAAACGCTCAGCTCGTCCCACCTCTACTAACACATACAGCATATTCCAGGTGAGATCTAACCAGCGCTTTGAAACATGCCTTCATCAAGGAAGCTGAAGGATCTCAGTCCCATTATTGAGTTTGCCTTATTTACCTGTGGCTGTGTGTTGCTTAAATGACAAGTTATTGTCCACTGTGACACCTATATCTTTTTCTTATGCTACATTTACCAGGGTCAGCAAGTCACCATCCTGATTTTGTAGACAATGCTCATATGTGTTTTCCTCTTTCTTTGTTTCACTCTTTATCTTCATAACTTTGCATTTATTTGGGTTAAACCGCAGTAACTATGTGTCAGTCCATCCTTTTAGGAAATCTCGATCTTCTTGTAGCTTTTCCTTCTCTTCAAATGTCTTTGTCTCTTTGTACATCTTTGTGTCACCCGCAAAGAGAAACGTTGTTGCATTGACACAGTCGGGCAAGTCATTTATGTAAAAGCCAAATAGTATCAATTCTAGGACGCTGCCTTATGGGATCCCACTTGTCACACTTCTGTTACCCGAGCGTATTCCATTGACAACCACCTTTTGTGTTCTGCCAGTTAAAAATATTGTAATCCATTTTACTACTCGACTGTTTATCCCATAGCTGTATAGTTTGCCGATTAGGCGTTCATGGAGAATGGTATCAAAGGCTTTCATAAAATGTACACAGTGTCTCCTGTACCGCATTTTTCCAGTATTTGTGTCCACTCGTCCATCACTTTCAGCAGTTGAAGGCTTGTTGAGCTTCCAGACAGAAATCCGAATTGTGCGCTACTGAACAGTTCATTTCGTTCCATATGGGTTAGAATCACAGCTCTGACCAATTTTTCCATTAATTTACATATGATACTTGTTAGGCTAATAGGTCTATTGTTCCATGGGTCTGATTTGCTTCCTTTCTTAAGAATTGCTGTGACATTTGCAGTTCTTCAGTCTTCAGGCACCACATCCTTTTTCAGAGATGTGTTGAATATCATTGTCAGTGGTTTATACAGCACATCACTAAGTTCTTTTAAAACATTTGGATGGATCTCATTAGGTTCTGGAGCTTTGTTCTTGACTATCGTTTTAGCAGTTTTAAAACATCTTCATGGAACTCCTCCCAGATATGTTTATTTTCCAGTTTGGGTATGTCTCCATGCTGTTCCTTCGTGAAGACGCTGGTGAAGACGTCTGCAAGAACATCAACTTTATCTTTGTCTTCACTAGCTACCTTTCCCCCTTCCTCTACGGTTGTCTTTAATTCTGCTATTCCTATTTTCACTAATCCCTTGGAGTTAACATATCTCCAGAATTTCTTGGTGTCTGACTTGGCAGACTTCGCTATCTCTTTCAGCTTTTCTTTCTAGTCCCCTTACTTGATTTCAGATTTTGGCATACTCCTTGTATTACTCTCCTCTCTTGTTTCAATAAACCTCTGCCAACTCCTATGCTACTTTCTTGTTTTTGTTGTAATTTTCTCGTCTAGATGAACAGCATGATCTTTCCTTGTTTTGTTCACTGCCTTTGGTTCTTGTTTTTGGGATACATTTATCTTGGCCATGCTATAAATGTTCATGAAATGGTCTAACGAAGAACATGTATTCAGTTCATTCAGTTCTTCCTCTCAGCTCAGTTTCTATGCATTTCGACTTTGATTGCTTCATAATTTCCTATGAAATCTCGTCTCTCTGTTGTGGTTGCTGTCTATATGATTATGGAACGTAAATTTCAATACACAATGATCACTTAATTCTTGTTTCAAAGTTGATTCCTAGTTTACCAATCTTGTTTCAAAGTTGATTCCAAGTAGGCTTGCACGATTTTTGCTTTGAAACATCGCGATCGATTTTATAAAAAAAATTGTGATTTTCGATTAAATCGTAGGTCCAAATTCCCAAAAGTATAAACCGGGGTAACATGACAAGTCACGAAAACTGGTACTTGGAATTTCTAGAAAAAGTTGAACTAAATGATACAAAAATGGCACGAAATTAGAACACAATTTCATGCGACAAATTCTTACCAGCCTATGGCTATGCTTAATGTATACGCGGGAGTGAAATTATTAATTGGGACCGCTTAGATATTGCGCATAGTTTAATAAACATCATTTATTTCATCCAAATTTGACATAAAATGTCGTTGAGAAAAAATATAAACTACGTGATGTATCAGCTTTGTAGGACAAGTTTAGGTCATTACCGGAGTAATGCGAAGACGCTAATATTAGTACCCGGGGGAGATACTGCGCAATCCACATACATAGGACAGTAGCAATCTAAACATAGAGCCGTAGCCTCGGGCTATGCCGAGAATACACCTCTAACATAATGATCGGCCATTTTGTTGCATCATCGCAATGATGGAACAAATTTTTTCCAAAATGGTCGCGCTCATACATGGCAAAACGTGTATGCCTAGACACTATAAGATGTATTTTATGCGGTTCCTGCCCCTATTTGTTGGACATAGTGCATACACTCGAATGGAGAATAACTCGTTAAATAGGAAACCGAAGAGATTATTAAATTATTATACATGGGGACTCTGAAATAGTGTTTTATGCCACACGAATACGGGTTCTGATTGGTACGCCTTACGTATGGGAATGGGAACCCTTTTGCTGTTGCTGCTTCCATATTTCGTGCTACAGGTATAAAGCAATGCTGTAGCCATACTCGCGAATATATTGGTGCAAATCCATTGTTGGGTGGGTTGGTCCTGGATTTAATGAATTATGGTAGCCAGAGTGAGTTGCGAGCAAGAGTGAAATAGAGGGGGTGGGTTGGGGTGGGTGTGTGGGTTTGGGGGTGGGGTGGGATGTGGGTTTTTGGGGGGGGGAGGGGTGGGATGGGGTGGGGGCAGGCTTTGGAAGGCTACATGACCCTAGCTAAGTGTCTGGGCTACGTTCAGCAGGCGGTATACATTATTTTCAATGTTAAGCGACCTTGATAACTGAAAACTATTCTAAAAATATCTATCACACCCACCACCATACGCCACTCCTATTTACATATAGGGTGGTGACTGTAATGAACATGGGGTGGGGTGGTGGTGCTGTAGTAAACACGACTCTAACAATACATTGTATGCTTGATATTTAACGATTCTTAAATGTAGCAGAATGAATTATTTACACTTGATACAATGCATATAATCAATACATTCCCCAATATTAGTGCACGGGTCCAACTTAACCCTATTCACACCTGGAATAATAGCATAATATTTATAATGATTTTCAGATGTGAGTTTTCACCTGAGAACGGTACTCAACAAATAGCCTTTGAATCGTGTACCTGCAATGTATGATCAAGAAACTTTGACTGTTTAAGAGGACGAAGAAATTTTGTTAAATGGTATTTTAGTTGTGCCTCGCATGTCAGTTTGTTAGTCTGTCTGTCAAATTTTTGACATTAGGACAAAGCTGCCTATGTTGCAAATCCTGGTCTATGTTAAAGCTGCACATACGCCTAGCCAGCAGGGCTATTGTAACCAGTAAATTCTGCCACCCTGACAATTATGAACTAGCCATTAGTTTGCCGATTCAATGTGTGCTTTTAGCAATTATATCAGAGAGATGTTACCATTCAATTTCATTTTGAATGATAATTTGTGTAATTAATTAAAATTATGCTACTGCTCACTGTTAATGGCTAAGACAAAGCCAACTCTCAGAGACAGAAAGACTGTATGAACAAGAGGCCCAAGAAGGGCATGTGACCCTCACCTGAACCATTAGCTTTTGAACAATTGGCATGACATGTTGCGTAATTTTACTACAGTAGGATCCTTCCAGTCAAATTTGAATAAAATCCATCAATTGGTTACTTAAGGCAGAGATGCATTTTGACAATATCCGGTAAATTTTTCACAAAAGCTAGAATTTTCACCCTAACAATTTACCAAGCACAATTCTGAATAGAAGCCTTGGAGCCCAGCGTGCTAGAATCCTATAACTTCCATATGGTAATTCTAATCAAATTTGGTTGAAATCCGTCAAGCAGATAAGGAGATGTGTGTTGACAATTTCTGCTATATCTTTCATGAAATCTATGATTTTCACCCCAAAAAATGATGAACCAAAATTCTTAATAGAAATCCTGAAGCCAGTCACAATATGGTGATTCTAACCAAACTTAGTTGAAATCTGTCAAGCAGCTAGGGAGGAGATGCATTTTGACAATTTCGCATAGATCTTTCATAAAATCTAAGATTTTCATCCTAATAATTGACCTATCAAAACTCTGAATAAAGTTTCTAGAGCCTACAACAATAGGATGCTTTCAGTAAAATTTGGTTAAATTCTGCTAAGCGATTTAGGAGGTTTTAAAGGAAAGGTTGATGGACGGACGGCAGATAACAGATGGACGGTCACCATGGCATAACCTCACTTGGCCATTCTGGCCAGGTGAACTAAAAATTGCACACATTGTCCATGGCATGTCAATAAGATTTGAGTTCTCCAAATTGTCAAACAAACAATAATTTAAGGGTTGTCTTAGTGATACGTCAAGATTGCATGCTTCAGTGAGATATCTGATTGCATCACTCTTCCACATGCCTGGCTATAATTTATTGAGGATGGACAGACCTTGTGAAATGATACTGGAACGACAAGAACTTTGCCATTTTTATGAAAACCATTTCTAATTAAGAATACGACATCCACTATTACTGTGTTCAGATATCTACTTAAATCAGAAAAAATTGTTTGTTTGTTTAAAAATTAATCAGATTCAGTAGTTAGATCCAAGGCTAACCATGGCGCCTTCAAGATTACAGATCACTGTCCACATAGCTAAATAATGCTTTGACCCGTGCAAATTAGTATTTTGGATAGTGAAGGTTCTTGAATGGGATCCACAAACTGGTCAGAGACCTGTGTACACAGATTAGAGCATAATCTATAACAGGGATGGTACACCTTTCTGTGCTTGAAATTCCATGACCTTTCCATGGTTTTTCAAGACCAAAATTAACAAATTCCATGACCTCTGAGAATTAATATCTAGATTTGTATATAATTTATGACACCAAAAATAAGGTCAGAGTTATTCTGCAAGATGTCTGAATATTGCAACAACCAAGCCACAGCCTTGTTTTGATAAGCTGTTGCCGTAATCTTTATTGCATAGAGATTATTTATCATGTTTATGCCAACAGATTTCTTTTTATTTTACATGATTACCATTTTCCACGACTTTTACATGACCTACATGACCTACATGTATGATTAAAAACACTGATTTTCCATGACTTTCTAGGTCTGGAATTTAAATCTTCAAATTCCATGACTTTTCAGGAGTTCCATGATCAGTACAAACCTTGCTATAATTACCAATTCACAGCATGAGAATGGATGGCCACCCATATATGGGTACAATATTAAATCATGACCGAGTTGTTCTAAGCACATACAACATTGACTCTATTTTTCATCTTACATAATTCCAGCCATAGCATAATATATAATTAGAACTTTTGGCTCAACCCATTTGTCATAGAAAATGTCAATTTGCAGACCAAGAGATGATTTTTGACAAGTTTATCACTGGAATAATCGGCTCAGTTATCGAGCCAGTCATTACAGTGGTAAAATTTCAAAAATAGTCTTCTTTTGGCCAGCAAATGGACATTCTTCAATACCAGAGCCAAGAGGCTGTGTTACAATACTACATGGTTAACAGGGTTCATAGAATCAGAATGAAATTCTATACTGTGTCCATGAACTAATTTATCAAATTCCAGACCAATTTTATGAAGCCTCCAAGCAATTTCCATTTCAAAACAAAATTTTGCAGAAAACTCACAATTAGTAGCTGAAATAATAAAGATAATAGTGATACTCTTGTAATTGGAATTTCCAAGCTTACCAATCTTATTTTAAAGTTAATTGACATTATTATGATCTGCGATTGTTCTGTTTTAACGTTAATCTGTTAGAGTTATCTCGTGAAAATTTAAATTTATCGTTGGAGCTTATACCGCCGTGATAGACAGATTGCTAGTTATTTGCATGATATATTTTGGAATTAGCTGCTTGCATATATTTGTGTATAGCAGTTATTACTCCTAATAAGTGTATTGGTTTTGTAGCCTTTGCACATAGATATGTAACCACGTAAATTTAATGTTAAGTATACCATCTAAATCTTATTCAAGTGTGTTAATAAGCGGTGGTCGCACATGTATATTGCTGTATATAACATAACTGCTGTATCGTGATTTCAGTTTGAGCAAGTTCATAGTAATAACGTTATCTTAAGTGTAATAATGTAAATATTTTTATTATTTGTTCATTATGCATTTGCTCATTATCCCATCTCCCGACCCAATTCAATGAGTTTGGGGTGTGGGTGGTGAGAGAGTTTTGAGTGACTGTTTTAGATGGATATAACATCAGAAGTCTTCTGACAACGTGTATTGATGGGTAGATTTAGTATTAAATGTGCCATATTAGTCTTATCCAGCGTGGTCGTAATAGATCATAAATGTGGACAAACACTTGTATTAACATTTGACGAGCAAATTTAGTGTTAATTACGCCACACCAGCCTTATTCAAGCGTGTTGATAAACTGTGGTCGTAAATGTAAATGATCATAAATGCGTACTGACTACTGTTATATTATACTTGTATATATTTGAATTTGTAAATATTTGTACAATTTGTGTTTTGCGTTTCATGCGTGCGTGAGTGCGTGCGTGCGTGCGTGCGTGTATTGGCATACTATGGGTGTAATTAAATCTTTAACACACGAATTTGTTCAAGAAAATCATCATCATCGTCCTCCTCCTCCTCCTCATCCTCCTCATCATCATCATCAATTTCGACCCTTGAGGCCTCTGAAGGACCTTTGTCGATCTTGACTGTATATGCTTTACACTGGGAGGTTTTTTCCTTCCGGCTATGGCAGGAATAGGAGTTTCAATATATTACAGATGTACAATTACGGTTATTTATCTATACAATTTATTTTCCAGTGTTGTTTTTGTTTCGCTTATCTCAAGTTAGATACTATAAGGATTTTAGTAGCAGGGAAGAGCGGGGATGGGTCGGACAGTTTTCACAAAAAAGTATGCTAGTCATTAATCAATTGAGTGAAGGGGCCTTAAAATTATATGCCAGTAAAGCTGTATATAAGTATGTTACCAAACTTTTATCTGTAATAGAGATCAGTATATTGTAAGGTATTTGTAAGCCTCTAATCTGTCCGAACCATCACCTATGGGAGGGATGTTTTGGACAAGCTGTGGAGTACTTCCGGACATAGCCCATTTTGCACTCAAAATGTATATTTTAATACAGAAAAATTACAGAAAGATTATTAGACAATTAATAACCAACATTTAACTGACACACTGTTCAGTCATTGAATGTGAAATCAGAAAGAAACATCAACTTTAGTAGGGACACCCATAGATTAGGTTTGTCCATCGGTCCCAAACTATTTAACCAAACACCTCACTTCAGTTCATTTATAAAACGCCATCTAAGATCGCACATGACGTGTGCGATTTGGGCATTAGAACGAGTTGTATGGACCACCCCCCCCCCCCCCTGTCTGAACCATCCCCGCTCTATGCCCACAAGTTTTATATAAAACATAGCTGTGACATTAAATAGACACTTGTGCATTGAACATGTATTACTATGTATTATTATGCCTAATTCATATAACTCTGATATCCTTAAAATACATAGCGAATTTTAAATTACGTTCATAGAATCGAAAATTACATCAGAAGAACCCAAAACAGAAAAAGTGTATACCTACTCAAACAAATGCGACATTTAAGATCATTTACAATGTGATATTTAGGAATGATTGTTGGAGATGTTTTCAGCCAATCACTTCATTTGTAACATGCGATGATTGGTCAGGAGAGGGGGTTATCCAGATCATGCCTCTGTCTGAACCATCCCAGCTCTCCCCTACAATGGGTTTATCAGTTGGACCAGTTTATAATACATTACTGTGTGCAACAATTTTGGTATGGGTAGATCTCACCATCTTATCATTGAGGCACACACAATAGTTCAGTCCCTACCAGCTTGTGATGGGACATCGCATTATTCAAGATGGTCTACAGTCTGACCCTGAAAAAGTCCAAGCGATCTCTGAGATGACGCCACTGAAAAATCTTGAAGAATTGCGTCATTACCTCGGTTTCATGAACTATCTTTCTAAATTTCTTCCTCATATGACTGACGTGTTACAGCCGCTTTGTAATCTGACGGGAAAAGACATACCATGGACATGGTCAAAATCTCAGCAAGACAGCTTCGATCAGATAAAAGAAATGATCACATCAGCTCCTGTTCTCGCCTTCTACGATCCACAAAAAGAATTGACTCTCGGAAATGACGCTAATGAGTACGGTCTTAGAGAAGCCCTGTTCCAAGTTGGCAGGCCTGTAGCCTATGCAAGTAGATCGTTAACTGTCATAGAATCTCAGCATGCACAGATCGAAAGAGATGCTTGCAGTGGTTTTCAGACTCGAAGTTTCATCATTACACTTACTGTAGACAGTTAGGTGTAGTGACTGACCACAAGTCGCTAGTAGCTATTGTGTGCAAGCCATTGTCGAAATATCCTAAAGGACTTCAATCTCTACTACTTGGTGCACAGGAGTATGCTTTCGGTCTTTCATACAAACCAGGAAAAGACATTCGTATCGCAGATTCCCTATCGAGATCTCGTCTTCTTGTTCAGCCATTCATTGAATTAGTATCAGTAAATGCTATGTTGTTTTTGCCGATACAGAGCCATCGCCTTGATGAAATATGCATGGCAACTCAGCGCGATGAAACTGACCTGTCTGTCTTAAGGACACGATCTTGAAAGGATGACCAGATGATAAGCAAATGTTCTCTCCATTGATCTCACTTTCCTTCATGGTGAAAGAGTCGTGATTCCAAAATCCATGCATACCGAAATGGAAGAGAAAGTTCATGCAGGTCATCACAGTATTAATTCGTGTTTACGTAGTGCTAGTGAACTAATCTTCTGGCCAGATATGTTCAGTGACATACATCAGTTTGCCAAGTCATGTGATGTTTGTGCTATGAACAGTGCAAAACAGGCTCTTGAACCTCTACACTTGCATGAAACGCTGCAAGAAGGTCGGTACGGGTCTGTTTTGCATTGAGGGCAACTTGTAACTGTTTATTGTCACAGTAACTTTTTCGAAGTTGATTATCTACCAGACACCACGCCAGAAACAGCTATTACAAAGCTCAAACTGCATTTCGCTATTTATAGTGTTCAAGACACAGTAATTAGTGATGGATGTCCCCAGTACACTTCGGTTACTTTCAAAACATTCAGCCGTAAGTGGTGTTTCTATCACGAACTTTCTAGCACAGGAAATAGCAAAGCGGAAGCTGCAGTGAAAGATGTTAAAAGACTCAGGAAGATGTGTAAAGTCGCGAAAGAGGACCAGTACTTAGGTCTTCTCAATCTTCGCAATATACACACTGAGGGGGTTCATTTTAGTCCAGCCCAAAGACTCATGGGTCGCAGAACAAAAGCTTAAGTACCTACAACATCAGCTAAGCTTAAACCAACAAATCGGTTGGGTGAATCACACAAACACCTTCATGATGACAAGTGTGTGAAAATCGCTGAATGCTATGATTACAGAAAGGACTTGAAACCGCTATACCCAGGTGCTGTTGTGTGGATGCAGCCAATAGACTCTGGTAAACACGAGTGGTGCGAGGCTACATAAAGTAAGAGACTTAAATCTAGAACTTACGAAGTCTCGACAAAAGAAGGAAGAACATATCAACATACTCATCAGTTCATCCGGAAATCAGCCAGGTCACATCCCATCGAGTCGTTAGATACGATGCCATCATCAGTCACATGTCCGGTCATATCAATGGTTCCTGACTCCGGATACACAACTAGCCCTGTCCAACAAGTGCCTAGTCAAACCAAACAAACCACCATAGTAACATCACCAATAAAGGACTCATGCAGTTCACGTTCAGGCTAAGCGGTAAAGACTGTCGAAAAGCTGAACATGTGTCTGTACTAAAGTATCTCTTGACATTATCCAATCAAAATCTTAATTAGTAATAATTATTTGACACCTTAGTTAATCTCATAATTAATATCCATAGCATACTCATAATGATATTTGGTATATCTTTCTAATATAGGTAATGGTTTTTATCTTTTTCAAAAGAGGAAAGATGTTACATGGTTATCACTACTATCTGGCAATCCGTTTTATTGCACTTGCTGTTCATGTTAATGGCCGCGAGCTTCGCATCATATTTAAATACTAGCGTTCCAATTCGCCTCTGTTACTTCTAAAATGCTATCTATCCTCGGTACATTACTAGACAACGCAACAAGACCAAGCGAACAAGTGAATCATCTGAGAAATGCTACACAAGCATGTTAAGTGCATTCAGCCTTGTGGTGGAAGCATCCTAGCTGAGGTACGTGAGTATTTCGAAATGTGTGATTGGGCAGTTGAATCTTTAGCATGCGCACATCCCAAGATATTGTCCACCTCATGAGTTGGATGACTCAATGTTATCTACACAAAGACAGGCAGCAATTCTTATCAGCCAGGTGTGGTTAGTGGAATAGGTTGAATTCTGTGATCACATCTTCAAGTATTTTGGAAATGCAAATGAAGGACAAGGACAAATGTGCGAACTGGAGTCTGTCAAGCAGAGGAGAGTAAAAACTATCAACACATTCAACTGTTGCTTAAGACCCATGGTGACAAAAGCATACCTTGCGCACAGCATAGACAGTCGACATATGATCTTAAGAGCACATGTCTGTGCCCTATCAGATACTCAAATGTCACACAGGCTAGCATTCACCTTGGATGCTGTAATTAAGCTTACGGATGAGCAATGAGTGCTCATTGATATCCTAGACACTATGAATCTTCCAGATGGGAAGAGACAGTGCAAGAAACCCATGGAAATAGACATTGTGGGTCAAACTGTTAATTACCGCAGAGCGTCGCTCAATAGATCCGCGATCTTGAACCACAAATGATTTGTTGACAAGGGAACAAGTTTGGTGACATCTTAAAGATGATAAAGGACTACAATAGGAGACACTTAAGATAACGAGTCAGTCGACACGGGAAAGCGCCTTTTCTGCCCCTCCTCACCATGAGACCAAAGAGATTCGATGTTATGGGTGTCGTCAGTTGGGACATTTAAATCTTCAAATAACTACAATTGTTGGCACCTGGGCTACATTGTATGTAACTGTCATCGGATCAATGGGGCCCCAAATGCTTAACTAATTAGACCAATTGATAAAGGACGAAGCGATGATAATTACTTGTTTAACTTGTCAAGCAATGGGACACTATCAGACCCAATGTCTGCGAAATTGACCAAGTAACATGTATTCATGACAATTGACGTGATTCAACCTGCGCTGAATTTAATGACCATGCAAAATGCGTGTTAATAAGCACATCGACTGAGATGGATTCATCCTGACTGACGGAACTGATCCCTATGGTATAAGTGACTGTGGGCATGATCACCATACTCCTTATGCGGAGTGCAACAGTTGAAATACAGGAAAGCAGTCTGAGAGAAGATGGAGCCATGTTGAGGCTGTGTTCAATGATAGCTGCAATGATAGATGGTCCATGACACAGCCAAATGGAACCACAGACGGATGAAACTGGTGACCGAGAGTTTCCTTGTCTGCCTGGTACTAGGCTCTTTTGCTATCAAAGACGTTGATACCAGTAAGCATAGTATAGATAATCTGATAGGTACTGGGCCAGTTCTTCCCTTATTAGGTGTGATGTATGGAAACAAATTTTAGGTACGAGACTATTAAGGAAAGCATCAATACTTATTGTAGTGAACAATTTTCAAATAGACATGCTTGATGAAACTGAGGTCAAGTTTCAGAAGGCCTGACCAATTCCTGGAATAATTCTATCAAAGGTGTATCATGATGGATTGATTGGAATGGATATTTTGCACGCATGTTGAGCATTTATAGATTACAGGAAGGAGGAAATTCAGTGGCATGAAAAGACCTATAAATTACATATTCCTTGCACTAGAAAGAAGACTATGCTGAAGGCAGTATCACAGAAACGATGGAGGTATAACATTATTGTCAAAGTAACGAGTGACTATGCCGATAACTCTGATACTGCTCATCGCAAGGAACTAGTATAATGCAGAATGACCAAAAGTGCATATCGCCAGTGATCTGGTTTAAGAAATATAAAGAATCAGGCGTGATTGGGGAATCTTAGTCGCCATGGGCGTCGCCTATCACATCGGTTCCTAAGAAAAATGGGGCCACCCACGTTTTCATAGTTTATAAAAAGTAAACGAGGCTATTGTCCTAGATGATTATCCATTGCCAAACGTCTCTAATATTTTTTTTATAGTATGCAAGGTGCTACCCTGTTTTTATCAATAATTTGGTGGCTCGATATTGGCAGTTAACAATGACAAGCAAAGACATTGAGAAGACACCATTTGTTTGCTCATAACGTCTCTTTGTATTGACCCATATGTTGCTTGCTTTCTGGAACAGTGGAGCAGAGTTCTAAAACATGCTGAATGCAGCATTTCATATTTATGTAGGGAAAATTATGCGTTTCTTTGTGGACGATATGGAGCCTAGCAATCGCAACGAACATGCTCAATATCTTGTTCTCGTGATGAGGTGACTATGTGAGCAGCTCAAGAAAAAGTAAGTGTGTTTCCACAAGTAAATCAGCCTATTTGCTTGATTATAACATTTCGGTGGTATGCCTTTCACATCAAGGGAAGAATGTGGAGTTAATCTGTGAGATTACCCATCCACGAGATGTTTGTGGTCCTTTAATTATACTAGGTGCAACTGGCAATTTTTGTGGCATGTATTTCCAATTACGCAGATATAAATAGACCACTAGTGGAACTGACCAAGAACGATTGGCAAAGGAATAGTGTCTGGTGTTTGATAAGCAAAATGTCTTTCTGTACAGTGAGAATGTAGTAGCCTATTTGAATCTTCAGAAGATGTATCCATTGTACAATGACGCTTCTACATATGCTGCAAGTTTAATTTTCGTTAAGGAAGACAACCCAAGGTATTGAAAGGGTTATCCAATATGTAAATAGTGTAATGGAGAGATGTAGTGGCATAGACTGGATTACTGTATGGCGCGAACTACAAAAGGATCTTTTATGATCATTAAACTCAGTTCGTCCTGAGAGGATTAATATGTTTCTTGATCTTTAGTAATAATGAACCAATCAGATAAAGATACCAGTAATGATTGTGACGTCATTGATATACGTGATGTCCAATACTATCATTGCCAAAATAGTTAACATAAATGGAAGTATGAAGTTAGTTGTCTAGGGTTATATATCTTCCATTAAGAATGGTTTTCCCGTTATTAATCAGTCAGAAGAGATTACTTATAATCAATATTCTATGACATTCTACTCTTAAAATCTTGTCTGATTTTATGACAGAATGATCCGAATTAGTATTTGAACTTAATCCTATATGTATGGATCAAAAAGTGGATATGGCGAGAAGAAAAGTAAACAAAGACAGATTTAAAGAAAAATTAATAAATCATTCATTCTTTGCACGTTATCGAAAATTTGAAATGAACAAGCAATATTAATTTATAAATTTTGGATTTCATGTAAATATTATCTGAATAGTTTGACACTTCTGCAGACTGTAATACTTTATATTTAGATATGATTTTAGTCGATCCTTAATAATAAAAGAAATGATCCGGCAACTCTATTCAATGTTGAATCCTCGACGACTCAAAGTCATTCGTTGATATGAGAGATGAGAAGGAATATGACGTCTGTTAAATAACTAAAAATCTACAGAACTTTGAGTCTAAACAAACGGTATAAATCCCCATCTACGTCTCAAGACAACTGACCCCAAGGATCCAAACTTAACTTTGAAATGTGCAGGTTCTTCCATCCAACTGAATTCAATTTGATATGGCTGATCTAAATGTAAAACTGAAAGAACCAAGATCGAAAAAATTCACTGAATCAAATGGCAATTGAAACAACAGTAGCCAGTGGCTATGCCAGTGGCTACAATTGCTCCAACCTCTCTTCATTCATGAACAAATAAGATCTGTCAAAACTAAATTTCTTGTCCTGATTTAACATCACACATCAATTCATGAATAACCCAGAATTCAATTCATGAATCACAGGTGTAACTTGATTTTCCAAGGATCTATCGAGTCAAATTCAATGACAATGTCCTCTATTCAGTCTAGTTGAAGGATAACCAATACTGACTATTAGGACATGTGGTTCTCACATTAAATCGATGTCATTTTATGTTTAAAAACTCATCCTTGGCGCAAGGACCACATATGCGATCTTTAAGTTTCAAGAAACGCGAAATTAGTAGATCTTATTTCTATCTATGTCGTTCTTAGAGTTATTACATAATTCAATAACAATAAACAATTTAAATTATTTAAATGGGTATAATTGACTTACATAATAGATGACAGTCAAGATAGAATGACGAATTAATGTCAGTTGAAATTTAAGAGATCTGATTGGTGTTGTTGCTATGAAAGTTCAGTTGATGTTGTTGACCACGACGGAAATAAAATGAACACGAATATTTAATTAACTTCACGGGTGCACCCTGTCGGCCGCGGAAAAAATGAAATCCCGATCTGAAAGAAATGACTGCTGAAGATATCTAGATATAAAAATGGAAAATGCCGTCTTGAATCAAAATCAATATAAATTTTACAAAGATTTATAATTCAATAATATACTATAATTATACATTTTCTAAACCTTTCACAAAGATAAAGAGATATTATGTAACAACTACATTACCCTAACGCTTTCTAATTCATTTCAAAAAATATATTTCAAGAAATCGTGCAACGATGAATACTATCTGTCTATAGTATTGTAGCGGAATGTGAGCATTGCGATATTGGGATATTAGAAACGGCATAAACTATATTTAAATTGAAGTATGATCTCGTGATCATATAATGGCAATAGTCGTCACAGTAGTACACTCATAGACAGACGGCTTAACTGACCAGTCATTGAGAATGAAGAAATCGCGACCATATATGTTTGGAGCTGAATTCACAATATTCACCGATCACAATTAGCTTAAGAGTTTGTTTGTTAGAGAACTCTGGATTACGAAGGTCCAATTTCGTGCTGTTCTGACCACTGACTATGGGTGAAGGATAGGGTTTATTACGGCTCCCATAATATACGAGTTTATATACTGTCATGAATGAAATAATCTGGCCAAGCTGCAACACTTGACACAGGAAATTATGTGATTTTCTTTAGGTAGAGCTGCATGGCCGTAGTGAGGGGCTTACAAGATGGGCATTCAGAAAGGACGCCAATTGACATGGGGTCAACTCAAGCGCCATCAACTCCCAATATTCTTGCCATACAGACTGCAGAGCCAAATCTAAGAATGTACACGCACAGCACATGCCTATCCCACCCGAATGTCGAAGGCAACATCTCCCAGTAAAATTAGTTTCAAAATGTTCAGCAGCTCGCTTCGATAGCTACTTTAAATTGAGGTTCTGAGAATTTATGGTTCAAAGTGATAAAATTAACTCAAACGTACGTACAAACTGGGCGGAGCTTAGCTCGAAATGGGCGTGGCATAACCAAAAAGTGCTTCCTCTTTTAAACACATTGCTACTAACTGGTTCCGCAAACATATCTCGCTAAGAGTATCTACTCTCGGCTGGCTTATTAAATATTATCCAGAAACCATCCAAATCGGTCTCAGTTCAGTGGAGTTCCAAACTCGCGGATATTTAATTTATGTTCCTCTTTAAAATCGGCTGTTGATATCAAAATCGATAGTAATACAATATCGATGGTTAGAGGAAATTCTTCACACAAGGATCACCTGAAAATTCGTCTTTTGTTCCGACTCATCAATATTATAGGCGTCGTATATTTATTTTTAGGCCAACGTTATATTGATTTCTGACTACACTATAGCAGCTCAATAGACAATGAAGGTTATTTATTCCCACAGCGATGAAAGCGTCAAAGTATGTTAAGATTAACAGATACCATAGCGGTAAGAGCCATATATAGAGATTGATAACGTATAATCTTATCATGTTAATAACTTCTTTGTTTTGATCTTCATTATAAATAATGCTCGAATATGATCGAATTTGCAGTTATAAGCTTTGTCAGTCTTCGAATATGCCAACGCGGAGAGACCTAAGGCAAGTATAGGACGTGAATTTTCTAGATGGCTTGCGATCAGAGATCAAAAACCTAATCTAAAACCATGAAAGATGAAAAGTAACCTCAAGGCGAATAGAATGCTAATAACTGACAAGACACTGGGGAGAAGTTTGAAGAAAATTGGTTGCAAATAAATGAAGTATAAATGAAGTATTTATTCCGTTCAACCACAGAAAATAATCATCACCGCCAAATAGCCTCAGTCCTCAAATAAACTGGAGTGTTTGCTTTGAAATTCGTTCTCTATTTTCCTAAGCAATTCACCTTTCCACTTTATCTATCCATCATATGACATCATAATCAACTATGTGACGTGTAGAATGACATCATACTAAATGAGGTCATTATGAGGTCATGAGTGACGTAGATAAGTACGTCGCGAACGCATATTCGAAGACGGACTATACGTTGTTCTACGAATTACTATTTAATAAATATTCTGTTGAATATTTTGAAACTAATTTGACTGGGTGACCGGGTAAAATTAGTTACAAAATATTCAACAGCTAACCTGTATAGTTTTCAGGAAATTAATAGCTAGGACATTCGGGGATCGATCAATCCCAACACATTGAAGTGTGGATGGACCTTAGCTAAATGTGGGTGGGGAATAGATAACGGTGGAAAGGTCCATTATCATAACTCATGGCTGTATGAGAAAGTGAATATTGCATCCGTGTTTGTATATTTATTCGAATTTTCATTTGTTTCTCCGAGATGCATCATGAAAACTTTTGATCCGATGTTGCGCAAAGTTGATTCCAGGAGCATGTGTTCTGATAAACAATGACACCCAAACATTACAGAAATTTGAAACGTGGGAGCTCTGTAGCCTATGGTATCTTTCTTTTTTAATTATTGTGTTATTGCAAAAAGAAAAATGTATATGAAGGGTGGGGGTGCGCTCTGTGTTTGGAGGTTTGGACTATCTGAAAATTTTAACCTGTAGCAGCAGTGTTTATACAGGCAGGGGTTAAATGGTCAAATCGTGTTTAAGCCTGTGTATAACGGACATTGTGACGAACACCAAAAGCGTGCAGTACTGACAAGTGTCTTCTTAATGCTAATAGTAAATAGCTGCTGGCACCAAACGAGTACTGTTCCTTAAAGTGGGTGATCGATTATTATCACCAGTCTTGTGGAACTACCATCTGTGGTCAACTAAGCATGTGTTATAATATGGACTAACCATTTCATTGCGAAGCTGGCTAACCCGACCTCTGCGGTGTTCATCAGGAATGTCTATTTGCAGACCAAGAGAAGAGTATGTTATAATTTAACATAGATCATTCCAGTGGTAAAGTAAAAAAAATAGTATTGGCCTGCAAATGGACATTCAATAAGAAAATATTTAGATTTAAAAAAAACCAAATTCAGTCATTAAAGGGTTATGCTTCTATCTATCTATCTATCTATCTATCTATCTATCTATCTATCTATCTATCTATCTATCTATCTATCTATCTATCTATCTATCTATCTATCTATCCGTCCGTCCGTCCGTCCGTCCGTCCGTCCGTCCGTCCGTCCGTCCGTCCGTCCGTCCGTCCGTCCGTCCGTCCGTCCGTCCGTCCGTCCGTCCGCCCGCCCGCCCGCCCGCCCGCCCGTCCGTCCGTCCGTCCGTCCGTCCGTCCGTCCGTCCGTCCGTCCGTCCGTCCGTCCATCCGTCCGTCCGTCCGTCTATCTATCTATCTATCTATCTATCTATCTATCTATCTATCTATCTATCTATCTATCTATCTATCTATCTATCTATCTATCTATCTATCTATCTATCTATCTATCTATCTATCTATCTATCTATCTATTTATCTATCTATCTACCTACCTACCTACCTACCTAATCTACCTGCCTGCCTGCCTGCCTGCCTGCCTGCCTGCCTGCCTGCTCGCCTGGCCACCAGCCCGCTTGCCCGCCAGCCCGCTTGCCCACCCATGCGCCCACACATCCATCCATCCGTCCGACTGTCCATCCGGCCGTCCATCTGAGTAGTATAGCCGGTAGTAGAAAAATACCACCTCCCTCAACTGGATTTCCAATTAGACAAATGGCCACGGCCAAGAATATAAAACTCCCGTGCGGACCCCACTGTCTGGGAGAACCTCCTCAGGATACCGGCCGATGGCCGGCCTTTCTTATTCTGGTCGGTATCCTGAGGAGGTTTTTCTATCTGTGGGACACTTTTCTACCTATCCTACCTATCTTATCCTACCTATCCTACCCCACCTATCTCCTACCCCACCCTGTTGCTATTCCAGCCGGCTGGTGTGTGTGTGTGTGTGTGTGTGTGTGTGTGTGTGTGTGTGTGTGTGTGTGTGTGTGTGTGTGTGTGTGTGTGTGTGTGTGTGTGTCTGTGGTGCTTTTACCCCCCACTGGAGTGTCGCGGTGGGTCTTTATCTAACCTGGTCATATTACCCCGGCCTAGCGTCTTACCTAGTTTCAAAATTTCAGGTAAGTTCTAGCGAGGTCTTTTGAGCGGATTTGAACCCCAGTCTGCAGCCTGGGAATCCTATGCAATACTCTAGTGAGGGACCCACCACAACACTACTAAAATCTCGCCTCTTATCTCTGAGCGTGAGTATTGCGGTTACTGCACTTATTAGTCTGACGTCACTTCGAGATAACGCAGTAACAGCAATGCATACCTTATCAGCTATAATTACTAATGCATACATGGTCGAGGTAGTTAAGGCGTGAGATCCTTGTTTTGTGTTTATTAGCAAACTTAAAATCACAGGTTCATATCTCGCTATTACCATTTGTGGATAACTCGGCCATTTCTGGTCCGATTTTAAAATGGTAAACAGTTTTGAGATTCTCGCTTCATTCCGGTTCTAATCGCTGCCAAGAACGCCGAGAATGAAGTGATTTCTCGGTACCATATAAGCATACACTCTCTCACAATACTGACACGTGGATCTGACGGGTGTGCATGCGTTCTACGCGTTAGTAGTGTCGGGGTCAAAAGGATACCACCTCCCTCAACTGGATTTCCATTTAGACAAATGAGTAGGGGCTGAACGCCCATTTAGAGACAAGCCTCCTCAGTTATAGGCAGCACTGATCGCCATCAACCACAGGGCCAGCCTCTCTCTCTCTCTCTCTCTCTCTCTCTCTCTCTCTCTCTCTCTCTCTCTCTCTCTCTCTCTCTCTTGACAACGCTCACCTGGGAGGAGGCTAATGTGATTAGCATTTGAACCACGGCAGACTCTGGCATGTTCACATGCTACGCAGAGAATCTGGTGCTGAGCAGGGGTCTCCAGCAGACAACCACGGCCTACCCTCTCCACCCCATAGAAGTGGCAGACAGACTCGATCTCTTTACGTGGGTGAAAGCGGTCGTAAATGTTTCTCTGCAAGGGGTTGACCCAAGGATTGTACTGGGGGTCATCTCGGAAGTGGGCCCACTTGGCATCCAATATCATGGCAGTCTCAGCACCCTGTACCACTGCTGTAGACGCCAGCACGTGCAGTATGATGAGAATCATGGCTATATATGAAGAGTTAAACTGAACAGAGTGAACCCCTCGAGAAATATATGTGCCAGATCGAGTCCTGTTCCATCCGGATCGATAGTGATCTTCATCCCCTCATGGGCAGGGGCTAGATGCTTCATTCTGATGCCGGCTAAGAAACGTAGCTCTAGAACTATATGAGATGTTTGCGGGCGAGTGAGTCCGACTCGCTGAAGCAGTTTAACAGCACCCATGACTTTGGGGACATGTGACACCCCATCTACCCGTATGGTGCCCTCCTGGAGATTAACAGCTTCTTCTGGTTCATCGAATGGACGACACAGCAGGAGCTTTCCACCTGTAACCGCGATACGGTAACCCACCCTCATCAGGCAGACACCTTCACCTATGTAGGTGAGGAAGGAGGATCCCGATTATAGAGCTTTCGAACTGTCCCATCCTTTTTCACAACAGTGGAGAGGGGAGTAACCTCTATGTCAATGACTGCAGGAAGCCTATATAGGGGCAAGCATGTTTGTCAGTCACCCCCAGGTCCAGCGCGGTACCACACTTCATTCTTCTCAAATATGAACTGCAGGTTTTTTGCCAGGGTCTATAGCAGGCCATCATAGGCCATCGGCGGGGCATCGCTTGAATAGAGTTTGACCAGATGAAAGCTGAGGTCGTTATTTAGGGTGTTGATGTCTGCCAGCTCTGTATCCGAGAGCTCAATCAATGGCCCGAGGATGTACTTCCTCTTCGGGAAATCATACCGAAACACGATCTTGTGGCCATCTATGTTGCGACCCAGGCGCTCCTTCGTCACATCCTTGACGTCTATGAGCAACTCCACCCCCATCACTACCAATGGGGTGGAGGGAGAATGCCTTTGAGCTTGCTTCGTACTGTAGGGCGAATGACTTGCCATCGCTCTCTTCTACCTTGGCAGCATCAACTGCGTACACATCTGCCAGGTCAGCAAGACCAGTCGAGTGAGCAAACATGGGTTCCATAGCATGCTATAGGAGGGGTTTAAACAAGACATATAACCATGCCAATTGTCCGACTGCTGCTCTCCGGTGGTGAGAATGTAATCTCACCCTCTCTAGAGGGGAGATGGGTGGTACAGTACCATGCAGAATGGGTCCTCTTCGAGGTGCCATAGCGGGGCACAACATACATACACGCCGATGTGCTACATCAACCTCCGGGCAGTGCACACAGCAGCTCACTAGTAGAAGTCGGCCGGGACATGATAGAGTATCTCTCAGGTGCCAACAGCAACCTATGGAAAGCTATCAGTCCTAGCATGTTCACACCTGTAAATCACCTGTTTGACAGCCCCTCCATTAACATATATGCCAGCACGGATGGGATATCAGATGCCCATTTAGAGTTTACACTCTTATTATTCATTGACCTGACATGATATCATACCAGCATTATCTGACCGTGGCCGAGATGATGAAGAAAGAGGTTCGCCCCTTCATGACCCCTGCACAGATAAAGGCCTTAAACGAATGGAGGCTGGCACTGCAACAAGAAGGAGTGACTACAGTGGGAGAACTGGTATCAACAGAACACACGCCTTGCAAGGAGGCGAAGGAACAGTGAAAATTTCCGATACTGGCGGGATGCAGGAGTCTTGACAGGCGACGATGAGCTAGATGTCTTCACAGACGAGGATGAGCCAGGTGGCTTCTCAGACGAGGATGAGCCAGATGTCATACAGTGGAAAGAGGAGATGGCGCAGAAGTGTAAGACCAAGAAAACCATCGAGCGGCGGACCTACTATCTTGGTGATAAGGTGAAGTTCCAGATGTTACGTCTCAGAAAGCTACTGGCATCCGACATAGTGCTGGATGACCTCTGTCTAAGAGACGTCTGTCTTGAAACCAGCAAGCTGGCACGGTTCGCAAGGCTCTCCATAATGAACCCTTCTATGACTCATGAGCAGAATTGCAGGTGATGCAGGTTTAATCTCCAGGTATACTATGGCAAAATCAGAGTGGCAGAAGCAACCAGAAATATACCCCTCCCTGACTGCTGACGAGGGGGTACATTAGACGGCTGGCGACTCCAGCAGATAGATACCATCAGACAGAATCTCGTCCATGAGGCAGAAAAGTACAGCAGAACGCGCAGGTGATATAAGACAACCTACAACGTCCTCGCGCATACAACCACTGCTGCGGGTGTGATTGGAGCCAGTGCTGGTGTGCCAGCTGTGGCCCCTCTCGCTACAGGGGTGGTGGGGGCCATCGTCGCTATCCCGCTGGGTGGCGTGGCACTAGCCGCCACTGTCTTCACCATAGGCTTGGGGGCGGGGCAGCGGCAGATCACAAGGAGGTTGGAGAAGCATGCTAAGTATGTGGCACTGGCACAGAGTATGCTACGGACTAACGACGAGTCTGTCAGTAAAGCTCTCAAGGATGGCCAGGTCACCAATGAAGAGTACTGCCAGATATTGAAGGTCCAAGCCCTGTACCACACGGAGAAACCTAAAGTGCAACAGCAATACCTCAAAGGCTCCAGCGGGTGGGTTGATATGGAGAAGTTAAAAAATGAGATGTTGCGGCGAGGTCGCCTCGCTGGTCTTTGGCGTCGAGACGACTACAAATAGTGTGCTGCAGTAGCTTTAAGAACACCAGTATAGATGGCCTTCCCACTGAACCTCACGACAGTCATCCGGAGCCAACCACCCCTCCTGGGTACACCCTTGACTGGCCTGAGAGGCCTACTGGATGATATACCAGAGCTAACACTGTTCTCCATCACAGTGGATGGACGGTCCCGAACCAGCTTCTCCATCAACCCACAACCGCTGGCCAACCACCCCATCACCATCAAGGATGCGAAGCAAGCTCATACTTGGATGGCTGCTCCAAGCCTCTCATACTGGAATCAGCAGCTGAACTTTGCCGTGTGGTGTGCCACGGCAGGATGTGGAGTAAGTTCCACCCTGCTTCACTCCTATTCTGGTATTCCTGAAGCTGTGCTCATCGCCAGCTGTCTCAGATTCCACGTGTACTTCATGGTGCAACGAATCCTCCATGAGCTGGGTGCAAGCCTCCCTGATACAAATGACTTCGACCCACAGCTCAACAGTACTAGAGTCTCAGCAGCTAGCAAACTACAGAGAGAGTTCAGCACTCACCCAGCCTATCGGTGGCATGGTGGTGACAACAGCAGTCTAGGGGTTATGTACGGTGACCAGAGACGTGACTACTCAGGATTCCCCTATCGAACACCCGACGAGTAGGCCATCGGAAGACAGCGACATTCTCATTCGATCCAGACTCCGACCCTGTAGCGATGGTGCAAAATATGCACATCACTGGCTTGCAGCAGGACTATCCAGATGTGTGGAAGTACTTTGTCCCACACACCACCTCAGGCCTCACACCAGCAAGGATCGTTCGGATCAACCAGTCCCTGGAAGCACTGTGCTACTGCCTCCTTATGGCACAGACTCAGCTGCGGCATTCCATAGATGGTGTCAGCGGAGCAGAGGTCCAGGCCATGTTCATCAGTTTCGTTGAGGATATGACCCCAGTAGTCTTATTGGTAAATTCCAGCAGGGGTTGCAGAAGGCCCATCGCAAACTTGACTTTGCTATTTCGCCACACCTACGGTTGATTCTGAGCAACATGATCGTGAACATCGAGGACCTCCAAGTCAGGGGCAATAACAGCATGAGAGTCGAGGGGAGTTTCCCCGGTGTCCACTTCAGCTTTAACACTGCCATCAACGCACCTACGCATAGTACGAGCCATACAGGTGTTCTGACCCTGACACTTCAGCCAGTCAACACGGCAGCTCCAGGCGCCCTGACATTGCAGCCACTCGACACAACACTGCTTCCCCTGGTAGCTCTACATGTGGTGTCAGGCCTAGCTATCAGTGCGCTCAGGATCAGCCTACTCCGCCACTAGCACATCAGCTATAAGACTATCCTGACTATCTACAGTAGCAGTGGGGACCAAGGTGAGACACTGAACCAGCTTGGCATACCATATATCCCATATACCCGCTGACAACATGCACATCCAAGGGCTGGAGGGGTTGGCAGCGCATCCATTTTCCAGCTTGTGGTATCGCAGAGCCTTGTTCATCTCTGAGTCCGGTGAGGCCATGGCAGTCTGCGACTGCTGGAACACATCTGACAGATACTCCCGATCCTTGTAGAAACCTTTAGCTCGCAGGAGCTGCTCGACGATACTCCCGCCCATGATAAGGTATTCGAGGAAGCAATCTGTCCCTTGCCAAATCCTAGATAGAGCTTCACAGCTGTCAGCTCCTCTGCCACCTCAGCACTGGAGAGCTGAGCGAGCTCATCTGTTGTCTTCTTCTTGTAGTCCTTCAACTCCCTCTGGAAGACATCATAGTACTTCTCGCATAGCGTGAGCCCGGACATGTTTAAGATGTCTCAATAGAGAGATGAATATTCCTGAGTACCAACCCGGCCACCGGGCAGACACAGACTGGGAAGATCTTATTAGCTCTCTCGACAGGGGACGCAGACGTTTAACCGCGTTGTATACTCAGTGCTTAAACAATGATGTCAATGGTACAGATCATGAAGCAACTGACCAAGAGCCAGGCGAGTCTTCAGAAGGTGGAGAACCTGCTGCGGACCAAGACACAGAAGTTACTGACCGAAGCAAAACCTCTGGCCGTCCATGTCGCCAGTAACGTGGCAGCGAATGTGGCCGTGGTGAAGATGACAGGGGGAAATGAGGTTCTTCCTGCCGCCACTGTAGCTGTCCTCGCTACAGTGGTGAGTGGGGTGGCTGGGCACTATCTTGGAATAACTCACCCCATCCCAAAGATCACCCTCAGTGGTGCCTCCTACACTGTTGCCACCAAGATCATGGGTGAACGTGTTACACTAATGGAGGCCGCTGTTCTAGGGCTAGCAAGGAGTGCAATGGCTGAGATCATCGTCGCCTACGTTTAACCCCTCTGAATAGTGAGAGATGGATCACGAGACTCCTGCAGCATATGAGGCATGGCATGCCAGAGGGCAGTGTGTAGCCCATAGTCGAGCACGTGGACTGAGGATCGCCAATGCCCGGGAATGGCGGAGAGCCCACAAGGCGTGCCCCTGCAGAGAGGGTCAGTACCCTGAGCACTGCTACCAATTCCCTTGGCCGACTGCATGGTCCTCCTATGCCCAACTATTTCACTGGGGGTATGACTAGTAGGTTTAAGCCGTCTGTATATAGCACTATGACTCTGTCACTCACAGACCTAGAAAGCAAAGAGCTAGGCGATCTTGCTCACTTTGGCGAGGCACGCCTCGGTTCAGAGAACACTGTTGCCCCTATCTCTTTCCTAGACTTCAATGAGAAGGGAGACCCACGGGAGATCCGAGGTACCATCCCAGCCCGAGATCTCATCGGGAACACTGATATGGTAGGACAATCGGCCATTAACAAGGCCAAGACTGTATACAAGGGGATGGGAATCAAGGAGAGGGCTCAGTATGCTCGGAGTCGATGAGGCTGGAGCCATCAAGGTTATGGCTGAGTCCTTTGCACAGGACCTGGTTAAGGATCTCCTGAAATCGCGGAGCTCATTCCACCAGGATGGAGAGAATCTCAAGATAGGCACAATCGGCCTGAGTAATATCACTATCGATGGCAAAAAAGGTGCTACTGCCAGCCTCCAGCTACCAGAGGTGAAGAAGTCAGGGTTCTTTGGTTTGCAGTTTAAGACCACAGGATAGTCATGGCTTCCCGTGCATATACAGATACTGGATGTACTAGAGACTGTGGATGCTGACACAGGCCCTCTATGCTATCTTCTCAGCTGCTGCTTGGATTTCATGCTTGACGCCTCCATCGCATCCTTCGTATCTGCCGGAGTTGCAGGATTCACCACTCTGCAGGTGAAAGAGGTGGTGCAGGAAGTACTGCCGTTTGGTCTCCCAGATATAGACGAAGCTACCGCCGACCAAGTGCTAACCATCATCCGCACCCATGTCTGTACCATTCGACAGTAGGCAGGCCGATGCTGGCCAGGTGGTGCTGATCATTGCCCCATCAGGACACGGGAAAAAATTCTTGCTGCGGGCTCTCCTGGCCGAACATCTACACTCTCAATACATCCTTCTGGTGTCTGACTCCGCCGCTGAGGCGGCTGACAGTAATGATCAATGGTACAATGGCCCAATCACCAAGATGCAGAACCTGCAAGCACTGCTGGAGAAGCTGCTGGCAGCCCGATTGACAGAACCACTCGTTCTAGTTATCGATGACCCTGCAATGGACCAGAAGACAGTCACCTACCTCAGCAACCTCACCAGGCACATTCGGCACACAAAGATAACTGTCTTCATCCTCTTTCAGAAGCACACCCGTGAGATCTCACCAGACATCCGCCACAATGAGCGGTTGCTATACTTCAGCTCCAAGTGTGGACATGCCCTGCTCGAGACCATATACGACAGCCTAACCCTCAAGGAGACCAAAGGGGACTTTATTGCAGGTGTACAGAGGGCAGCTGATCTGTACCGCTTCATCTTCAGCAACAAGGAGACAGGTGAGCTGTTACACTTCAAGCCATCTCTGGAAAAGGCGCAGACCTTCACCTACAAGCTGAATCCAGCCAGGAAACTAGCTTTCTCTACGCGTCATCGCTGACAGACATTCATCAGAAGGCTGCGTGGTCTCCGCTACTTCGTCCACCGTCTCTGCTACTTCATCAGATGCTTGAGGACCTTCGCCAGAAGCTTGAGGAACTTCGTCAGAAGCTTGAGGAACTTCGTCAGTTTCGTCAGAAGCCTGTCGCTTAAACTGTACCCACTGAGGGTCAGCATCTAGAGATCTCTTCTTCTGGAACTTCTCACGGAAGATCCACTTTGTCCATGCACGACGAGCATCTGACTTGCGAGCGGATTTGATGAGGTAGTCCCGGTAGTTATCTGGGAAGTTCAGAAATGCTGCCAGATCACTGGACAATCTCCGGCGCCCTTCTTCGTTGAAGATGTGCTCAACAGCCTCCTTGCTGCCAACAGTGAACCCTTCCTGAGTACCTTCTGCATGGTCGGTGTCATCGCTCTCCGCTACAGCGGCACTGACCTCCTCCCTGAAGTAGTTATTTGCTACAGACTGGAGGCTATCCAGCATATCTCGCTCTTCCTGGCTATGGAGGCTAAATACGGCAGCCCACTTCCCGACCATTAGTAGATCTTTGGGGTCGACCCTCGCGTTTTGGAGAGCTAGAATAAAAGGACTGTTGGTTTGGGCCACAGGAGGTCGGTCGAGTGTCCTGCCCTGGGTGCTGTCAAACTTCCGGTAGAGTATCCGAGTCAGGAGTTCTTTTGTACTACGAACTAGCGCTCCTTCCTCTATGGCGACCAGTATCTCTGCATCAGACGGAGGTGTGACCTTGGCTCGCTCGTGGATAATGTTGATGTCACGAAGCAGTCCTCGGACCCTGTCTCAGTGGGACAGTGCATGCCGTGGCTGTCGTGCTGACTTGTCCTGCTGCCTATATACAATCTGCTGGAGAACTTTACCAAACATGGCAGCCGTTTAACCCCTCTATATACCTAGACCTTAAACATGCTGAAGTATGTGCAACATCCAGATGGGGGCCATTGAACCCCTCGACATCGCACCGCACTGATCCATGGAAGGACTGCCTGATGGTCATTCGACCCAGGATACACGATGAGAACCCGTTGTCCGCTGCTGGGAAGTACATTGACTTTGCAATCTCGGGACAGATCCACGAGATCAAGAGCATGACACTTGAGTTGAGCTTCAGAGCACAATAGAGCAGACGGTAGAGCTCCTGCAGGTTCTGAACAGGTGGGAGATTGTGCAGAGCAACAGCACCGTGGACACCACCTATGTGAACGATGAGTACCAAGTCCTAGGTCCGCTGGCTCGTGGCCCAACCTTCTATGCGAAGGGAAAGGGGTACTACACTGTAGGGTGCAATGAGGGGTTCATGGAACTCAAACTACGGGCAGGTGTCGAGAAGCCCGTGGCAGTTCCACTCTTAACCATCCTCGAGAACACACACGTGAATCTGGCTGCCATGCAGGATAGGCTGTTCCCCTGGGTGTACACGGAACAGCTCGCAGATGTGATGATGAATGCTCCAAGACTTCATGTCTGGCATGACGAGAATGACCAGGAGCTGAAGCAAATGGGTTCCAAACAGCGGATCGTGCATGTGGAGCAAGAACACCAGCAGGTCCAAGCCACAGCTAACCAATGGGTAGAGCTGACATTGCATTGTGGTGCATCGGACTGTGTCGCTGTTGCGGTCCTGGTTCAGAAGGGAGGAGCCATCCAGCAGGTGGATAAGCTAGACGACTTCAGGCTTGTGGTTGCTGGGACCAATGTTCTTGGTGAGGTACGCGAGCTGGCTGATTGCCAACTCTACAGACAGAAAACTAAGTCATATGCACTTCTGCGCCTAACCAGTGGAAGTGACGACCTCGAGTCGGCACGCGATGGCCGTCAACACCTCGGGGGCAGGGACATTCCATCTAATCATGGCAACCGGCTCAGCTTCAACATCGGAAACCTCATATCTGGGACTCGCTCATTAGGTGTGACAGTACTTTACTTAGGCTATGCTAAGGTATTCATGTCGAACACATCAGGTATTCAGATTGAGCATGCGTAGAGCATGCCTCCTGTCATCACCACTGCAGCTGCCACCCCTACTATAAGCTCTGCTGTCTTCTGACCTGTCGATGCTTCATAGTCGAGCGTTGGCTCATTCACAGCCTCGTAGTACTCATCGAGACACTCATCTGCCTCTTTGTTGGCTCATTTACAGCCTCGTAGTACTCATCCAGACTCTCATCTGCCTCTTTGAGGCTCTGGTTGGCCTGCGCTCGGAGTTATCGTCGGCGTGCCTCCCTCTGGCGCATATGCTCGAGTGCTTTGCTGTACTCAAACTTCTCCTTAGAAAGCTTCTGCATCGCCTGGTTATGACACTCATGCTCAACCTCTGCCACCTTCTTGTTGGCGAAGCTGAGTCCCCAGTTCGCTAAGGCAAACACGCCCGCATCCAAGATTGCGGATGCCATGCTATAGACTACAGTTTAAAGCTACTATATAGCTGTCCCCCAGCGACAGATCCCCAGAGCGATGTATGAACCAGAGCCTTATGAAGATCCAGTCGAGGATATAGATGATGAGGACTATGAGGAGGACTATGATGAGGAGGATGATGCAGACGACTACGGTGTAGTGGAGACCGCGGGTGAGTATGATGATGTAGAGCCTGAATGCCGCAACCTAGTACACAGAACAAAAGGAATCTATCGCACTTACATAAAAGGTTCTATTGGTCCGCTGGCAGTTGGGCCTCTGATCGCTCAGTTCACAACGAAGGCTGGTGAGACGGTCCGCAAGATCGCCAACAATGCTCTCCATGGGGTGGAGAAGATTTCTGAAGCCATACCAGCCATCGCCTCAGGAGTAGGTACATTCTTCGGAGTCGCAGTCGTACGTTGCCATAGCGCTCGCGGCCATCTGGGCTGCCGAACATTTAAGCCATACTATATAAGGATGGCATCTCTGTACGACCTGGTCAAGGCCCTTAACTTCCGAGGGTTGGTCGATAAACTACTGTTCAGTGAGGATCCAGCAGAGATTAGATGCCAATGTACGGAGGTGTTTGAGGAGGTCTTCAGTGATGGTCGAATGAATGACGGCCATCTGTTCATCTGTTTAGAGTTCACACAGGCCATGCATGACAGGACGGAAGTGGGCGTCAGTGAGGAAATCTGGGAGTTTATCAACCATCTTTCTTGAGGAAATCTACTATCAGCCTGGTGGATATTACCGTGAGCCCCCTCAACTACTCGAGGCTGCACATCGCAAGAGCCACAACTTCACATTGGAGACAGCTAGCCAGTGGCTCAGCCGCCAGACGATGTGGCAGATATTCAGACCACGTCCACGGCACATCAGGCATGCCCATTTGGAGGAAACTGTCCCGAACAGAGTTCACCAGGCGGATGTTCTATTCCTTCCACATGACTCAGTTGGTCATAAGACCTACAAGTATGCCCTCACCATCGTCGATGTCGCCAGCAGGTACAAGGCGGCAGTACCGCTCACAGACAAGTCAGCTGGCCGGGTGGGCCAGGCATTCCAGGGTGTCTACGAGGCTTCGGAAAATCCCCTCCAGTGGCTGGAATTGTTGCAGGTGGATGAGGGTAAGGGGTTCAGAGGGGAGACTGCAGCCCTCATGCGGAAACACTGTGTGGCAGTTAGGCGAGGCGAGGTAGGGCATCACCATGCCCAGGCTATCGTTGAGTGGTGGAATCGGACACTGGCAGAGAGACTGTTCCCACACCAATACAACCAGGAAATGGCCGCGCTGAGTGAACATTCTAGAGTATGGGTGAGAGGGCTGCCTGCTGTGGTGGAGAGATCCAATGCCGAGGTTACTAGGCTAATCGGGAAGAAGTCGGTAGAGGCTATCAGACACTCTGCTGGTCACAGCTCTAGAGGAGCAAACAATGGAGAGGACTGCCTGCCACCTGATGCTCTGGTTCGGTACCTGTATGAGCCTGGTGAGCTGGAATGTGGTCGACAGCATGCAACAGATCCTAACTGGTCGACAGATGTTCACAGGCTTGACAGGTATGTGAAGGCGGAGGGGCAGCCCACACTGTACTACCTGGCACGCCAGCACGGAGTGCCTGGTCGCCCATTTGTCATAGAAGAGCTTCAGCTAGTCCCTGAAGACACACAGCTATCACCCCCTAGCTAACATGATACTCGATGGTCTCCCCATTTGGCAGCACATGGCACTTATCATAGTAAGCGGAGAGTCCGAGTTTTTCCTACGCATACGTCACCATACCCTGGTTGCGCATGCATAAGCCTCGATTGGTGGCTGTGTCCACTACACCATGGAGGGCCCTGTAGAACCTCTGCCAGGAGATGTCATTCTGCCATTTAGACATTCCGTTGGTCGAGCACTTCAATTGCAAGTTTCTGCTGTTCCAGCGTTCTGTATTCTCCACGTAGTAGCACTTGGAGCAGAGAGCAATACCACGAGTGCCTTCGAACTCGAGCTTGAACAATCCCGGCGTGCGGTTAGACCATTTGTCCCATGCCAACCAGTCCCGTTTGCAGGCCTCATACTCCGTTCGCATCTCTGGGCATATCACCTCATCGAGGTTGGAGCCTGCTATGGCGATATAGGCAGAATCGGTGTCCATTTTCAGGTACTCGAAGCTGTCACGAGCTACGTATCGGTCGAGGGTGTCATAGTTGAACTCCATCATTCGCAGCTTCGCCAGCTCATATACTGCTATACCCACCTGGAAGGGGCGACGAATGGTGATATTAGCCTTATGGCTCTGCAATTCGTAGGAATCACCGATCTCCTCTAGATCCTCGAACCATGCACTACACAAGGCTCTGTCTACTGCTCATTCATCCTTAGTGAAGCTCGTGTTGGTATGACGTTCTAATGCCTCGATCAGCTTCCCATATGCACTGTTGCCGAGGAGTTTGAAGAGATCAGCCAACAAGGCTTTACTTTTGTCAACATCCCCGGTATGACGTGCCTCAGTAACAGAGTCTACAAACCATTCAAACGGTTTCTGTGAGGTGTAGTCTATAGTGCGATAGATAGCAGTAATCTCTAACCCATGGGCAAGGTACCACGTGAGAGTTGGTGCATACAATACCCTCTTCTTACCAAGCTTGCTAGTTGTAGACTCTTGTCGACCTGTTTTATCAAGGTATGCAAGCTTCTCCGAAGGTATAGCCTCTTCTGGGATCTCACGATTATAGAGGATGGGAGACATCTCCTCGAACATTGGCCATAACACTTTAGGTACCTCAATGTCGACCTCAGCAAACCCGAACCAATGATCCGCTAGCAGATCCTGCTTAAAGAGTTCAATATCACTGCTTACACGCCCACCCCACCGTCGTACAATTTCTTTACCACACGGCATTGCTTGGGCCATGTTTGACAAATACAGAGCATTTGCATCATAACCAAGGAGACGTTGACATACTCGCTTACCTTGGCGAATTCGGGTAACCCCATACTCGTGATATCTCGTGAACACAATGCTCGGTGCCCCAACAACAGCACCCTTTAACATCTCGTAAGCTTCCTTGCCTGGAGAGCTCATGTTCAGCAGTACCACGAAGTAAGTACTGAAGCGACACACCAGGAAGTGACACCGCATCCTTCAGAATGTCAATACCTCGTTCTGTGTAGAATTCTCGCATCTCTAAGGCTTCAATGAATGGGCTAACATTCAAGTTGTAATATCGCAACCAGTCAGCAAACATCTTTATCCCCAGATCTCTGAAGGTCTGCTTACAAGCTTTCCACTCTGACAACTCAAGAAGGTAACCACCTTTGAGCTTGGACCACCACGCAGGATAATCAGGTAGTCAACCTTCTCAGGTGAGTCGAACCATTCATAAGGTAACCAGCTCTTCTGTTGCGTGCAACCATAGGCTTTGATCCATTTCTCATAAGAAACCCCTGGGCCGAGGTAGTTGATTACATCGAGAAACCTCAGTCCAGACGTAATGAGGAACATTTTCTGGCTAGCCTTCTTGGCAACTTTCACCGTTCCTTTGGACGAAGTAGTAAGTTCATCCACGAAGTACTTCTTGATGAGGTTCAGGTCGTACCGCCCAGAGTTGAACCCGAGCACAGGCACCTGGTCACACCACTCATTGATAAGTCGCTGCTGTCGTTTTGGTAACTTGTCCAAGTCTGCGGGTAGATACTGTGACCAAACCTTTGCACGGATCGTTGAGGCTCGTAGTTGGATCTCCTGCATGAACTCTGAGATCAGCACTTTGGAGTTAGGATTGCAGAGGTGAGTTGGCGAGCTTGCGCTACCATCTAGGGAGCAGCCGACTGACACCGAGATTGGTATGTGTGCACTCTCGATCGTGAGACTCTCTGTAGGGTGGGTCTTGATCCCATCTAGAAGGGCTTCAAAGTCATAGACAATAAAGTATGGGTATGGTACTGTCGGCACAGGGGTGTGGACACTTGGACAGCGTTTTATACAACACTCCCACTTTACCGCAAGCATGCATCCAGATGCTCCCAGTTTCTCATCTCTCGCGACCGTCTTGCAGTATCTTTTGATCAGCATCCTCACCTCGCTGGTGTTGTGAACATCCATGCCAGTGACAGCCATGAAACTGGTATACTGTGTCGGTTGTCGGATCATAGCCATCTACGGGAGCCCCCTCAATCCAACGCTCACCACCGTGACCACACTTTGCGTGGTGTATATGAATTCCACGGTTTCTTGACTCATATTCAATCCAACGAGTAGCCGCGGAACTGGCCGGTTGGTATGGATTGAAGGCCTTCTCGTATGGTGACTGTGGTGCCACTAACTTCTCCCCAGGGCAATCGATGGTCGTTTTCCCCCCTGTACAGCGGTCAGCATGGCGATGGAGACTACATGCTTGGGTGAACTGCTGTTGACAGTGCCCACAGCTGAAAGTCAGGGCCAGCTTGGAGATGTCCCTAATGAAGAAGGCGTGGTTGTCATATACTCCAATGGTCATGACGCTCGGACAGTGAGCAGGTTTCTTGGTCAGATGCCAGAATCCCTCTTCAGTGGGCTCATACCCACGAATCCTGTCTTCACAAATAACTCTACCTTGTCCCTAGCAGAGGCTGGCGGTCGATGACAACCTTTACCTCAATGTTGATTGATCTGACGAAGGCCCACGCCGTATTGGGCCGATCGATATTGTCTGGGTCGAGGCGGGCTTGCTCTCTGCCCTCCACCCAAGTCTGGGCCTCTCCTGGTGTATTCATCCAGGGACTTCCTGGAGCATTCTTGTGGAAGAGCATTACCCTACCATCCTCGATGTGGCGGATTCGATAGGTGTGGGTATACCGAAGGTAGAAGGCGTTCTGAACAGTCCACAGCTTTTCCATGATCCGACCTGTAATGTCTCCTTCTAGCCCTCTGACGAATGTCCAGCATACTGTTCGCCGTCCTCTCTCCTCTGTCTCCCTCTCACCGAGACGCTCGTTGAGAATCTGCTGACCTTCTCGCCTCATACTCCAGGCTAGGGTTTCAGATCTCGGTCCCCTCATTAATCGTCTTCTGATTCGGTGTAGAAGAGGTAGGCGTTCTTGTGGATGGCTTGTCATCCGAGTTGCTACAGCTTTGGCCCGTAAGCTGACATACGTCTCCTCATACAACTGACTACTCTCACGAAGCAGCTGTGCTTTCTTGTTAGGGTTCCTTGGATCCTCAGATGTGAGCGCCGGAAACCTCCCTGTCTGTTTTGCTCGGGAGAGTCACTTAGCCACTCCTCGGCATGGGCGGGGAGTCGCTTTTGCCACTCCTCGGCATTGGCGTGTGCAATCATCTGGAGCAGGTCGGATTTGCGGGCCTTAGAATAGCCTCTAAGACCGAAATGCTTTGCCATCACTCGAAGCTGTGTTACAGTAACCATGATGCAAGGTCTATATATTAGATCTTAAACCTTTCTGACCATCTTCGAGGGTGTTACAGTAACCATAATGCAAGGTCTATATATTAGATCTTAAACATTTCTGACCATCTTCGAGGGTGTTACAGTAAGTGGCGATCAGTACCTGTGGGTGGTGTATATCCCTGTGGATGCCTGTCTCTAAATGGACGTTCAGACCCTATTATGTGTGGCGATCAGTACCTGTGGGTGGTGTATATCCCTGTGGATGGCTGTCTCTAAATGGGTGTTCAGACCCTATTATGTGTGGCGATCAGTACCTGTGAGTGGTGTATATCCTGTGGAGGCCTGTCTCTAAATGGGCGTTCAGACCCTATTATGTGTGGCAATCAGTAACGATGGGTGGTGTATATCCCTGTGGATACCTGTCTCTAAATGGGCGTTCAGACCCTATTATGTGTGGCGATCACTACCTGTATGTGGTGTATATCCCTGTGGATGCCTGTCTCTAAATGGCCGTTCAGACCCTATTATGCGTGGCGATCAGTACCTGTGGGTGGTGTATATCCCTGTGGATGCCTGTCTCTAAATGCGTGGCATGACGCGTTTAAGTTCTTCCATAAATAAACTCTCTCCTGGCACAGACCTTCTTGTAGTTCATTCTGTTGGAATGTTTATTACCCCCGCATGCTTTACATAGTCAACAGTCTGTATAAATACCTGCCCCGCATCCTCTGCACGGCTTCGGCTCAACAGCAGCCTTCTGAAACTGAGCATTATGTGTCGCACAATATTCTCCAACACAGTTCCTTAAGCATCGAAAAGGCTTACCTCGCATAAGCCATTTGCATGTATTATAATGCATGTTTGATAAAGTCTATATCAAGATCTTAAACCTTGGGCTGATGGGTGTAGGGCCTGAGTATTTTGTATGTATTTGTGGTTCTCCCGGACAGTGGGGTCCACATGGGAGTTTTATATTTTTGGCCATGGCCATTTGTCTAAATGGAAATCCAGTTGAGGGAGGTGATCAGGGAGGTGGTATTTTTCTACTACTGGCTATACTACTATCTGTCTGCCTGTCTGTCTGTCTGTCTGTCTATTTAACTATCTAATATGTATGGTGCCAGTGTTTGTTATGTAATTCACAGGACTTCATTGTGAATATAGATCGTACTGCTATTCGTGATCTCGCGGAAAAACAGTATCATGGATGTGACGAACAACTCTATAATGATGCCTATCAATTAGAGACTGCTACCAGTAATGAAACATATTCTTTGTTTGGCATAAAACGACAGAGCAAAAACTTCACTCTATTTCAAAATCTACACGTTGGTGAATCTAGTCTATACCTCGATATGGGCGCTGTAGCTGGATTAACGTTTCTTACTATTTGGGGGAATTCTTCAGTAATTTTGTGTGTGATGAAAAGTCGACGTCTACGATCCACAATATATAGTGTCTATATTCTCTCATTAGCCGTTGCAGACCTTATTGTTGGTGTAGCTACTATTCCTACCATGGCGAGTTACACTTATTATGGCTACTGGACTCTGGGAAACGTTCCATGCACCATCTGGATTATATCAGATTACAGCTTGTGTGCAGTATCAGTATGGCACCTGGGTGTCATTTCATATGACAGAGAAAGAGCAGTGGCAGAGCCACTGAAATATCGTGCCACTGCGACCAAAGCTCGTGCTAGAAAAATCTCAGCTGCTATTTGGACTATCGCATTTGCACTGTGGGTACCATGCATAGTTGTCTTCCGTTGGGTTGACGAGATAAAGGGCACATTGGTTCTCGACGACTGTTACTTTTTGCCTAATAAATACTTCAGACTAGCATCTGTACTACTGGTGTTTTACCTATCTATCGTGTTAATGGTAGTGGAGTACGTGAGGCTTGTACTCTGTCTTCGGAAACGGAACATGAATCGAGTGGAAAATAGCAAAAGTCTTGAGCCAGACTCACATCTAACTACAGACAATGATTTGAATATAAACAATATGTCGAAAGCCCATCATGGCCAGTCCCAACATAATCAAGGACAGGGCAAAGGAACCATATACAGTGTCAAACAAAGGTCTCAAGCCAGACTCAACGAGTCAGTGTCCGCTGAGGAATGTGTTAAAGTTAGTTCACAAAACAGACAAGCTATCCGTGCATTGGGCGTAATGGTAGTCTTATTTTGCATCTGCTGGATACCCTGGTGTTTGTTCTGGCTCATTGATGCATATTGTATATCTTGTATTTCGGTAGAAGCATATGCCATTTCCATTTGGGCAACCTACGGTAATTCGTGTGTAAATCCATATCTTTATTTCATGTTTAATGCAGATTTTCGTTCGTCCTTAGCTCAACTATACGCTTTCAGATGCAGGGGAAAGAATTCACGTTGATCACATGATGGGTTACCGCTGATATTTTGCAATACGTAACATCAATGTTCATTAGCAAGCAGTATCGTCAGCCAATTTTCCAAATGAATGAAATTAGATGTCATTTATAACGGAACTTCAATACTGAATAGATAACATTTATTTATTATATATTTATCTTTCGTTAGTGGGTGTCTCATTTTTGTATTTCAAAGAAATTTTTGACTTAAACAATACCATTTATAAGCAGCGAATTCCATATTCTGATTATCACTCTATCTTTACATGCTGGCATTCTTATTCGTGTGTAGTTCCTTATTGTTATTACAATGGAGAGAGCCAATCTGTTAATTAACGTCACAATCACCATCACGTATATATCCAACCTGAAAATTGAAAAGCCATCACGAAGTTTGCGAATTTTTATTTTTGATAGGCATCAACAGCCCCGGTCAAATTAGTTTCCTAAAATATTCGACAGCTTACCTGCATAGCTAACTTGAAAATATATAATTCTGAGAATTTAGCTTTCAAAGTTTCAAATTGATTCCAACCTGCGTTAAAATGGGTGTACTTTACCTAGTAATGGGCGAAACATAGCTAGAAATGGATCCCTTTGTTATCTACTTTGTCTATTTTGCATTATATGCGCCACCACCTTGCCTTCGACGGCCATTGTCTGCGATGTCATATAAGAAATGCATACAGCAAATTCCGTATTAAATAATGACCATAGTTTTTTAAATAGTTTAGAACTAATTTGATCTGTTAATAGAGAGTTACATTTATAGCTGAATTTATCTATCGATAATTTATGAGCGTCTATCAGTCAGCCCATCAGATTGCGCATATATTACGTGAGATTATATGAACAGTAGGTATATACATGTAGAATACACCAGTAAAACAGGACAATTACGTTCATCAGCATAAAGGGATGGAGAGAGGGATGCGGTGGGGAAAGAGCTCGTCTATTATATATTATTATTATTATTATTATTATTATTATTATTATTATTATTATTTTTATTCCTGTACAGTTTTACATTAGTAGATATGAGTGAGGTTCACGTGTAGCATCCTTATATGATTCGATCAAATACTTTGAATTGCTTGGGTACATCTGATTAGATAAAGAACGAATAGATGATGCATCACGTGGATTCTTAAACAATACCATGTAGTGACAGTTAACTGATAAGTCACGTTGATTGCGTGACTTGTGAAACAGATTTTGTGCGACAAATATTACGTTACAATTCTCATGGTGAGAACGTTTTGTAAATAGGTCAGCCACATTCTCGTCACATTTATTCATCAAATCGTCGAGTACCGCCAATGTTCTGCAACTTCTGTCTAGTTCAACATTCACACCCTCTTTAAATTTAACTTCTTTTGCCAAATCGTTATACCCATCTTGCCACGGACCATAGCTGTACACAATCCTCTGTGGAGGGGGAGTAATGGCATAGGGATCTCTTATTAGTGCTTTTATCATCTCAGTTTTACCACACTGCGTCGGTCCACAGACAATCGTAGTAAATAGGTGACGTAACGCCGTATTGCAATCAAGTGAAGTTGCCATTGCGTCGGCAAATATACATCCATGTACGACAAAGGAGGTATATGCTCATGCATATATATATATATATATATATATATATATATATATATATATATATATATATATATATATATATATATATATATATATATATATATATATATATATATATATATATATATAATTGTGACGTCAGATACTTGAGACGTAACTTAGGAGAAATGCTATGATTGTGATGTCAGATACTCGAGACGTAACTTAGGAGAAATGCTATGATTGTGACGTCAGATACTCGAGACGTAACTTAGGAGAAATGCTATGACCATTTAAGCATATGATTGTGATGTAAAAAATTAGGAGAAATGCTATGATTGCGACGTCAGATACTCGAGACGTAACTTAGGAGAAATGCTATGATTGTGACGTCAGATACTCGAGACGTAACTTAGGAGAAATGCTATGACCATTTAAGCATATGATTGTGATGTAAAAAATTAGGAGAAATGCTATGATTGCGACGTCAGATACTCGAGACGTAACTTAGGGGGAATGCTATGATTGTGACGTATAATTTGGAGAAATGCTCTGATTGTGACCTCAGATACTCGAAACGTAACTTAGGAGAAATGCTATGAACATTTAAGAATATGATTGTGACGTCAGATACTCGAGACGTAACTTAGGAGAAATACTATGAACATTTAAGTGTATGATTATGACATCAGATATTTGCGTGACGAAGAAGAACAAATCCTTGACATCTTTAAATAGTTACAAAATAAACACCATATTCGGCGAATATTTTACCATGAAATTGAACAAAACCGTATAACAGCGTTTTATTTAAGTATGCTGAGGCACATAATGAAATGCTCTATTCGTTGTCAGCATTACTCTATCAATCCTTCACCTGTCCCATTCTTCCCTAAAGAATAGCAATGGCATGCGCCGACAAATGCCTCAGTTAAGTGGGGGAAAAAAAAGCTAACAGCGCATGTGGAGGAGGCGGGGTGTGAATAGTGAGTCGCCAGCAACAGACAAAGAGAGAGAGAGCAAGGTGCTAGTACTGAACAAGTGAAATCCAATTTTAAAACTTTTTTTTATTAATACTGACATCAATAATACATATCGTTACAAAGATACGATTTTACGAAATAAAACACAAATACAACAGATTTTCTAAAGCTATACGATTGACGAAATAAAACATTTAATTATGCTATTCTAAAAAAAAATAAAAAGACATATAAAGCAATTAAGTAGGTTGGACTTTTTTTGATTTTATTAAAATTATCTGTGTTTTTAATGCTTAAAACCAGGTTAATTTTAAATAAAATTAAATAAATTAATACGCGCATAGAGTAAATATTAATTGTAGTTATGGCGACAACATCTGTTTTTCATTTACTACATCCACAATGTACCTATACCATGCCATCATACACATGAGGTACAGTTCAGTACAATGTTCATATATATCGTAATGGCAGGCTAGTTGAGCACAATATTCGGCTTCGTCCATTTCTAATAATGCTGCCTCATTATACAGTTCACAAGTGTCAATTAGATTAAGGTCTACACCAATACCTAAACAAGAATTTTCACGCTGACTCGGATGATTTACTAGACAACCGTAACAATCTCGCACAACCAACGAGTGTATCTTTTCACACAGCATGAATGCGAATAATTTCTGGATAATCTTTTGCACATGATCCGTAGGACAATAATGGTGTGACTGACACATAGTTTTACAATGCTGACACAGTTTCATCGTATCATCATCGACGAGATTTAGTTCATCATCGCTTAAAAACTCATCGAGGTATATAGTGTCCGTAGTAAGCGTGGCATGATTAGACATCTCTGTGTCATCACTAGTGGATGGAATGTCACTCATGTTCTCTCTTTATCTTTTTCACACCGTAAAAGCATGGAGGTATCGGGATAAACAGCACATCACCGCTCACGTCAGGAGGTGCATAAAAGTTAGGTAATGCTGCCAGCAAATTACTCGCGTTCTGTTTCAATAATTCCCACTCGTTGTCTTGCAGGTATAAACCACAACGTGTGGGACGTGGTTCTGCATCAGAGCAGAAAATGTAGCGTATGTCAATACACGGAAATTCGTCACAGATAGAAATGCGAACATAATTGTCCAATGAATATGTAAATATACACCTGTGGAAAAGTTGAGCACCAGCAAAAACAATAGAACGTAGAAACATGATGGTACAACTAGGCTGCCATACTTTTTGTCCCCGCGTTAGCTGACATAATTCCAAGTACGAAATGCACATGCATGCATGACTTCACGCCGCTTGATGCCCGTGCGTGGCGGGAAACAGCATACGTGTTCAGTTATGTAAAAGTCCAGTTTGAGGTGTAGAACATTACATACAGATTTAGGCGACAAGATTAGGAATTTTGTGTTCATGACCGTGGTTTATTTGTACAGAGAGAATTAGCTCTTGATTGTGAAACGCTATGGCAAGACGAAGGTTAAGTGATCGTGTGAAATGGCAAATCATAGGCATGCATACCACTGGTATGTCATGCAGAGAGATTGGCAGACAGCTGAACATTAACCATACTGTAATCAGTCGTTTGATTGCAAAACATGGGCAAACTAACGAGGTGAAGGACAGGCCTAGATCTGGAAGACCAAAGAAGACTACTGCCCGTGATGATCGAGCCCTAGTACGCCTTGTTAGGAGATCTCTATTCACCAACAGCAGAGTGCTCAGCCAGCAATTGGAAACGCGCAATAGAGTGTCAATGTCTACCGTCAAAAGGAGACTGTATGCTGCTGGCATGAAAGCTAGGAGACCTGTCAGACGTCCTCTCCTCACTGCACACCACAAATAGGAGCGTCTGAGGTGGTGCAACGAAAGAAGACACTGGAACATGAGATCCTGGAGACGGGTACACTGGTCCGATGAAAGTCGGTTCCTGCTTCATGCCACAGATGGTCGAACTCGTGTATGGAGGTCCAGACGCACGGCGTACGACCAACGTAACATCATGGAAGAAGTTCCATTTGGTGGAGGTTCCGTTATGATATGGGGGTGCATCTCATTTGATTGTAAGCTGGATCTGTTGACTGTACCTGGAACACTAAATGGACAAAGATATCAAGATTCCATACTGGATAGAGTTGTGGTCCCTCATTTTGTAAATCATGCACCTGGAACCCACCCTATATTCATGGATGACAACGCCCGACCACATCATGCTAGAGCTGTGCATGAATACCTACGCCAGAATGCCATCGAAACCCTACCATGGCCAGCAAGGAGCCCTGACATGAACCCTATTGAGCATATCTGGGACATTCTGGGAAACATGGTGAGAAGGAGGGATCCTCCTGTGCAGAACCTACAGGAATTAACAGACGCACCCCATCTTGAATGGCAACGAATACCACAATGGCGTATCAGTCGGTTGGTGACCAGCATGAGACGTCGTGTCCAGGCCGTCATCCAGGCACAAGGTGGATATACCCGGTATTAATAATGACAGTCTCAAACTCGTGCACAGATGTTAAACTTCGTTTTCAGACACCATTAATGACAATCTAGCCACGTGTGTCAACTATAGGGCAATAGTTGTCAGTTGTGTCAACGTAACCATATTCAGGCCTCGTTTTCAAGTTCAAACAAAAACATACAGTGTTTCCCCACCATCATAATCAGCATTCCTCTAGTTGCATTATTACCTCTTGCACTAAGATGGATGGGTACATAAATGTTTATGCTATTGCTTTCTTCATAGCACATGAATATACCCTCGCATGTGCGTAAAAATAGGGTGGTGCTTAACTTTTGCACAGGTGTATAGTACACCTTCCTTTTTTGCGCGCCTGTTTTACCGCATCTTCAAGATCGGGTATGATTTGTAGCAGCTGTTTAAACGCTACTACACTGAGATATAAACCACGTTTAGTAGGATAACAATCAGAATGAAACTGCCATAGATTGATACACCACTTTTCACCAAAACGTATTGTTCGTGCTTTTCATGAATTACCAAGATCACACCAAAACGCCAAGCAATTAAAATATTTAAATCAAGGATCAGACGCCATCGTGGAGAACGAATAATCATAGCGCGAAACTGCCGCCTTTATATATCATTAGTGACAATGACATATGCACACGGCCCGAACGACATCTGGGGAAAATACCATACACACAATGGCATACAGAGGAACACGTGTGTCACAATAGCATGCACAGATGCGCTTAATTTGAATATATATGGTGCACGTTTGTTCAATCAATAACGAACATATACGCGCGGGACGTACAATGTCTTCTACCATCCAATGCACACTTTATGAGCAATAACGCAGACACACAACCTTTAACCATTACACATCTGCGAGCCTCAGTACACTAAAGTCAATGTGTATTATCGCTGGATGTGCAAAATAGTTTGAAAACTATCTGACAGTAAGTTCATGGTGGATGCCATCAACTTTCAGTCAAAATATTTTTGCGTTAATATACAACTTGAAATGCGTTCGATAACTAAGCACAAGTTACGAATAAGAAAGACATCGATTAATGTAACTTCTCAACAATAAAACATGTACCCAATATACTATGTCTATCCCATATTCGGTTAATAAACCCTTGCTAATTTCAGACATGAGTTTAATTCTTCCCGCATTAATTATGTTATCTCTTAAAGTGTACTGCATACTCCTCATAAACAATGCACGCATCTTATCCTTATCAGCGTTATACAGACTAGCGACATTTGCTATCATAGTGCGTGTGGCTAGTGCGGCTTTGTCGGACATGGATGGCACTGACATTGTTTACGTACTGACTGATAAAGTGCAATGTTACTATTTATATTTATATTATGCTAGTGTAACCATATGGTACTGATGATAAATCTCCAAGTTTCAAAATCCGTTTTTCAAAGACGGGTCTGAAAATCTTACTACTATTTACTGAAAGAATTCTAAAATGATCAGTGCGCGTGATCTTAGATGGGTAGCTTAGTAATAAGCTATTACTTTCCATAATTTCACCATCGTTTATAATTTGTTCAATGGATTTTTTCATTGTATCAAAATTAACTTGTTTTGATTGTTCAGTGCCCAGTGTTAAACCTTTAACCTTCGTTACCTGTTTAACGTTTTTTGGACCGAGTGTGCAAAAACTTGTTAATTCGCAATCGGAGGGGATTTCACTCGTCCAAGAACCTAGATACCCACTTCATTCTTGAATGGTCGGATCACCTTCCTGGGTACTAAATACCACCGAATCTGTATCATGATAGGCTATGCAGCGTCCGAGTAAGGACAAGACTTCATACAGTTTTATTCAGCAATAAGCTGTCACGAAAGATGCAAGAATACAGTTGGTATTTAATGGTGACTGAACGTACTCGTCATTGACCGAATAGGAGGCCATTAGAAGACTATCGCTCAGGAATGTAATGGCACCTACAGTTTTACTTTTATCATTCAGAAGGGTGAGAAGACCGTTACGTGATGATATCATGCTATTCTTTTTATGATCATGAAGAGAAAATCGTCCCCGTAAAATATTCAAACAGGATTTAGCAACATGGCGCAAACCCGGGTTATTCGATATTTTGGCATGGTCTAGCTGTATTCCTTCATGTTTATAATAGTTAGCCAAGTAATTTGCCTTTTCACTCTCACTACTGACACAATCAGGATATCCGCTACTTTCCTGTTTAATTTTCAAAAAATGGTTAATGTATTCTGAAAATAACCCATTGTCGCGATGACGCATCATACATTTTTTTAATGACATGACCATTGCATGGCATTGCATTGTATGGCAGAGCTAGCTGTAACTCTGGAGTAGTCCATGTTCGGCATAAACTGTGCTGTTCTTCCATATGTTCGCATACAAAAGATTGTTAATTTTTTGCGCATTCGATGCATAGTACAAACATAAGGCATGAATATATTCTAGCAGGTAGCACGGGAAAGTATAAATCGTGAGGTGGAAGGACTTTGCATTTAATAATACCAAAAAAGCCATGCACCATCTTATCACTCAAGTCATTGCCTCTTAGTACCATATATGCCCCTTCTGGAAAACAACATTGTTTCATCCCTGAAAGATACATGGTAACCCAGTCTAAATATTCGAGCGTGGTATGCTCATCCGCTTCCATAAATAGTCGAATTGCAGACGTACGTCCACCGAATAGCGCTTCACGTGGCAATATTAGGTAGGCTAGGTCCAATTCGGTCATAAAATCATTTAGCTCAGAGGAATCAGCGACTTGTTTCCTAAAGTCGCATTCCCACATAATTCTCACCGTATATCCGCATGATTCAAATAAAGAAATGCGGTATCGAAGTGCAGAATATGCTTCTTCATATGTCTGATCACCATATGGTGTATATGGCGTATCACACTTATCGCCGCAACAAGCAGACTCATGTCCATGGAATTTACAACCTAAAAACTTTAAAATAATATTTTCAGAAACATCAATTCCATCTACATAATGTCCACATATTTTGTGTTCACCCCCATTTAGCGCATACATGATTTGCCAACCATCGCATTGACAGACCCATTCCATCCATTCTACGCCCAAAACGCTATATACACATTTTGCTCTTAGTGAGAAATCAGGTAACGTCTGCACGCTCTCAGGTCGAAGCCATAAAGTGTGATAGGCCGCATTACATGCGCCCGCTAGCATTATCCCTGTCACAAATGGATTTTGACCGTCTGTAGATTCAGAAAATAAATTCTTAAATCTAGACATGGATAAACATAAAACGGTTACGTCATCATTACAATATTCGATGAGATTTGATCAACATCGTAGTGCTCATGTCTAGACATCTGCTCGTTGTACCAGCGATCAAATTCAATTAATTCATTCGCATTCATATTTTGTGTACAAAATATCTCCCTCTCGGGAACGGGTATTACCGTACCCCAATATTGAGGTGTGTTGAGCTGATGGGGAAATGTCCCCTTACGAACAGGAAGATTAAAAGCATCGCCCACCTTATGTAATGAAAGAGGAAAAACGTTAATAGAATCGATAAAACGAATAGTGCCTATGTCAAATGAGAGAACTGAACGACCACGCATGATAATATTTGTAGGTTTAAGATGTAGGTTAGCGGATTTGCAAATGCATTGAAGGAGTAAAAGAGAATCATAGGCATGTGCATTGTGAGTGATCACCAAGTAGTCAGAGAAAACATATTTTCTATCGATTTTTTTACTGACACGCGCATCCTTAACATGTGTAAACCAGCTAACGAACTGATCCACTGTGTCTAACCCGTGAAAGCGAACATATCCATAATTCATGCCTCGATGACATGTAGAGCAATCGTCTTCGAGCGGTTGTGGTTGCTCAAAGCACGCATCACAACATATGTTGGCTAAAATGAGATTGACTTTATGCTCAGCTAGAATTAGTATTGCTACTGTCAATAGGCGATAAATATGTTTCTGTGTCGTAAATGATGTATTTTTGAAAATCTTCGTAACTACAAATGTCAGCATTCGCACGCATAGAGTGTGCGTGTGATAATAACATAATAAGTTCTTGAATTACTTTGTGAAAGCACATATGATTTTCCATAATGACATACTTTTCTTTACACGCATGCCATTTTGTCATACCACATATGTGTTCATCGTCATCTTTACATATGTGACTGAAACAGTGCGGTCATGCCTTCACGAATAAGCAGGTCCCATGAGAGAGGTGGTTCGCCATGCCTTGTTGGTTATAAAACTTACGATGACAAACATTACACATTATCTTATGCATAGCGTCTGTAGAAGTACAAGATCCTTTATCAGAATAAAGTGTCTGACAACTACGACACCGCGCTGCGCATGAGTGATCATTAGCGTATGATGCATTACACCACGTACAGTAATTACACACCAAAAGAAATGCGACCATAGACGTGATCAAGGATATATGATTATCACGTTCTGAATGCATAAAATTTATGCATGGTAAACTCGTGAAAGCGCTACCAAGTAGGTGTTCATGAGTAGGCTTGAATAGAAAATTGATTGCGAAAATGTTCCTGAAATTTGTTTCAATCAGTACTATTAATTTCGCGATCAGGAATACAACAAGCTGTATGATACTCGCTCGCCATATGCGTCAAATATGTTTTATTACGTATCAAATTACGCCATTCATTTGCAGAGATTAGTTTGCTAATTTTTTCAGTAAATTTTATTCCTAAAAATATTCCTGCTGCGAAACAGAATGGGTATCCGGTGCATATGGGTGTAATACATCGGTTAATACGCATGTACGCATCTAAATCAGATGAATGAAATTTAATAAATTTAAATGTCTAGAATCGATCACACCTAGCAGAGTATCATGTCGCCCGCCTGAGTTGTAGTCCTCTACACGAAACACGTGAAATTCAAAACCCTCTGATAACCTACAATCAGTGTTTGACTGAATGACTTTTTCCACTGATTCTAAAATTACGTCCGGCGTAATTTCATTCCATTGCCTAAAATTCATCGCTATCGGCATTTCCAAAGAAGGATGAATCAACTCGATTCTCATGTGATCATTCGGCTGAACATTACTATATTCACTATACATATCAAGCAAAGGTTGAAAGACGCCTGACACGAACTCAGATTGAGAAAGCGGTGTATCGGCTATAGGATAACTTTTAAAAGATACATTATATTCAGTACCTTCGATACGAAACTCTTTACTGTGGTATTTGCGCACAGTCTCCACAGATATATAGTCTGTATAATCAAATACCGACCCTCCAATTTGAGCGTGCTCGCGGTGAACGCATTGCAAATAACGATTAAGTAGATCATCTGTAAGCACTATATTGTCTGATATACATCGACTGATTTCATCAGTGATGAGAATAATTTCATCTGACAAATGATTTGCACGCGTGTCAATAAGAGTTTGATGAGTAGGATCATCGATGCGATAAGCGGAATCATTAAGAAGGCATGCTAAATCCTGAGATAAGTCATTAGCAGAAGGCACAATACAGACATGCACATCATCAAATAAATTTAGGTCGGAATCATTAGGAATGCATGCTAAATTCAGAGATAGGTCATTAGATGAAGGCACAATACAGTCAGGAACTGGTGCAATGCCAATTAAATTTAGATCGTGTCCATCACGTATCGGATGAATAATTAGGATCAATTACGTCACAATCGCTATATGGATAATTGAAAAATGATGATGGTACGGTACTCAGATCAGGAATAGATAGTTCAGTTCTAGTATGATCGGTTTGATCTTTGGTAGAAGCAGGTATGATTACGTCATAATCATATAAATCATAGGGATAATTGAGAAAATCAGCATCGGTATTCGTAATAGACAGTTCAGGAATGACTTCACAGTAATCAGGAACAGAGTTGACATCACTAGCATTTACATCACGTAATGCAATGTCATTATGTTCATCAGATGCGCACATTTGAGGAATTGTAAAGTCGGGTTCATATAACATAGAACCCAAATATAAAAGGTGATCCACATGTTCTCAGCTGATAAGGATAGATCCACGTTTAATTTAGCGACATCAGAGTCATGCATCTGCTGCAAAATCACATTAACTGTCTCTTCACATTCTTTAATTTCGTCGCTTAAATTATCTGCCATTTTGTTATGTCTTTAACGCACACTTAATCCTTGCTTATATAAAATGTTTTTTAAAAATTGTAAAATCTACACTCTAAAACGTTTCTTTTAAAAAAGAACAAATATCAACAGCGAACTAGAAAACGCACTCTGCTTAAATACGCGCAGAGAACAATGCCAGGCAGAGATCAGACGGCCACCATAGCATTTCTCCTCAGCCTCCGCCTCGTCCTCTCTCCTACTCCTCATCTTCCTCATAGACCTCCCTTATCAGACCACCTCTTAAACTCTTACCTCCTTTTATCAGACCACCTATTATTTTTACCTTACATACCACGGTACCACGGAGGGGGGGGGGGGGGGTTGGGGGGCGCAACTAAATTTAAACATAAAATACCCAACCTTTAGGGATTCAACTAACAAGGGGTTAAACCATGACTCACCATCTCAAGTGTGCGAATTAGACCGCGTTGTTCACAAATCTCTCCACTACGTGGGGCTGTACGGCATTGTTCCCTGACGAATTCTTTTGTTCTAGAACAATGGCGTACATATATGGAACAAAACAAAACATATATGTACGCTATTGTTCTCGAAGACCTCCTGCTGAGAAGAACAATAACGTACAAAAAGAACAATAGAGTATAGCCCCCCCCCCCCACTTCACTACTCAAATAATACCGCTGACACATGGAAAGTAGTACAGCGATGACCACACTGTCCCTGCCCCAACTGCCGACAGACAGAACACGAACGTTGGAACTGTATGCATACCTCTGGCATACACCCGTCAACTTCCTCACATCAAGACCGAGTACCCTTGATGAAAATTTCTTCCGCTAGCTTTGACACCACCCCTTGGCAGAAACTGACCAAGCGGCCCTACTTTGACCACACTCTACCATTGAAAATTGCGAACTTTCCGCCCAAGTTAAGTATATCCTAGATGCACAGGCTGTACCATCTAAACCCCACCTACCTCGGAGACCGTCCACCTCCAACGCTGTAGCTCTTTTAGATGCTATTGTACCATCTAAGGTACCCAAGCCATCCCACTGTGGATACAGGAGCTATCATCACCATCCTCAGCTCCCGCCTTCACGCTACCGTGCCTGAGGATATATGACCGCCATTAGTAGAATATAGTACTCACTTCTGTGGTGCCACGGGCACTCCCCTAGAACTCGCAGGAACCACCAACTTCATGATCCAAATAGATTATCTTCTATTCATCCAGCAGATCATCTTTGCCAACATGTCGAATGACGGTTTGCTCAGCATTGATTTTCTCAAGAATTGCAGAGCTATAGTACATTGTGCCCGCCAAGAACTAGAAATCGATGGACGCTGCATAACCCTAGGTGAACATTCCACCTTTCACAACACTTGCACGCTCATCCTCTCCAGTACCACCATACTTTACCCTGGTAAAGAAGACATTTTTTGGGCCTTGGCGGTGAATCCCTACCTCTGCACCACTGATGTTATTATAGAACATAACAAAGATTTTACCCAGATCGCCGAAATCGCCTGTCAAAGAGAAGTTGTCAGCCTCGTGTTCCCGACTGCATTCATTATAGAGTTTTCAATATGTCTGCTCATGCCATAACATTGGAAGCCGGATAAATCTGCGGCCAAATTTTAGAGATTAACGCTATACATGATAACTAACATCCTCAAGATACGTTTTTCCATCAAAAGGCTCTTCCCCTTCTCTGTCTTCCACTTACATGACCTTGTTAAAGAACCTGTCCGCCACCTTCCCATCCACAAAGAATAAGAAGCGGACCAACAAGTAACAGAGATGTTGCAATCTAGTCTTATAGAACCATTCACTTCACCATGGGCCACTACCATCGTCTTAGCCAGTAAGAAATATGGCACTTACCCTCTTAAAATTAAAACCAAAAAAGTGTCATCTGTTCTTCGAGGAAGTAGAATTGCTTGGTCATGTTGTTTCCACTCAGGGTGTCTCTACCCAACCCTCAAAGATTGCTGCTGTAGCCGCATGAAAAACTCTGACAAGCCTCATGGAAATTTCATAGTTTCCTGGAACTTTGTCAACATTACCACGCTTACGTGCCTGAGTGCAGAAAAATTGTGGTGCTCTCTTCCAGCTTATAGAAAAGGACCACCCCTTTCAATGGCCCAGAGAATGCAAAGTGGCGTTCGGACACCTTATGGAGAAATTAGCTACCGTTCTGATACTGGCACAACCAGACCCTTCATGCTCGTTCATCCTCAATGCCGATGCATCAGACACCGGCATTGGCGCCGTCTTATCTCAAATTGACCGTGACGGACATGAATAAGTAATCTGTTATGGATCACACCACCTCTCATGCACTGAACGCTGCTATGCCAACATCAAACGCGATCTCCTAGCTGCTATCCATTTTATCAAATATTTCAAACACTTCCTTTATGGAAAAGCCTTTATGTTGTGAACCGACCATGCTTCCTTGCATTCGCTTCAGAAACTGCAAAATCCCAAAGGACAGATTGCCCACTGGCAAGAAACCCTACAGAGTTACGAACTTGACATGGTACACATGGCAAGAAACCCTACAGAGTTTCCAAATTGACGTGGTACACGTGGCAAGAGACACTACATAGTTTCAAATTTGATGTGGTACATATGGTAAGAAACCCTATAGAGTTTCCAATTTAAGGTGGTACATGTGGAAAGAAATCCTGCAGAGTTTCCAATTTGACGTGCTACACCGCCTTGGAAAATCACATGGGAACGCTGATGTCTTGTCCTGAAAACACCCTGGAGCCTGTGCCACCCTGAATGATTTTAAAGATCCGCAAATGCCCATGCCTCTGAGTGCCTCCAACATCATTGAAGCAGTAGAAAACGTAACACGATCTTTTCCATATTATCACCAACGACTTAAGGAGTGTTCTTTACATGACTGAAAACCTTACTACCGCAACTTGTGTTGGGAGTTGTGTCCAAACACTCGGTTTTCCACAAAATGGGCATTGAGATGTCACGAGCCTTCGACACAATTAAACGCTCAAAGATCCTAGATGTACTATGCCAGGACAGTTGCAATGAAGATGAGCCACGACTAGTGAGACTACTGCTTGCAGACACCAAGCTGAGAGTA